>BCLF01000001.1:5659669-5690681 GCA_001602275.1 Zoysia japonica | reverse complement strand
CTCGAGTCGCGGTCCCAGGGCGCCCCCCTCGCGGCTCCAGCCCCATCACGTCGGCCCCGCCCCTGCAGCACTACGAGGCTGGGTGCGGTTCACTCATCCCCTCGATCTTGCGCCTCCACCGGTCACCCTCGACCCTGCGCCTCCAGCGGTCACCCCCGCCTCCGCAGCTCGACCTCCTGCAGTCAAAGAATCTCCTGCAGTCAAAGAAATACACATCAACAAGGCTTCAAATGGAAATTGAAGGTCGCCGACAAGCTGATAAAAAAGTTAAAAATTTAGAAACTCGTATGGATTATATGCAACAACATATGGATAAATTGCTACAGCACATTCAAAATTCGAACAACACTGGAATTGGGTCTAACAATGACCAAGAGGTATTAATTCTTTCCCTTTTCCACTTACATTCTTCTGTTTTTGTTATGTAACAGTTAACATTTTAGTACTGTTGCTATGGTTTAGAATTCGCAGAGCAGGCCTATCTATGGTAATCAAGAGCTAGATGGTCATGAAGATGATGCAGATTCAAATTTGAGAGATGGTATCGAAGAGGAGCACTTGAGTGATTATGAAATCATGTTACCCAGTAGATGTGTGGTGCAGCCACAGGAGCAACATCAAGAGGTAATTGTATAGCCTTACATGGAGCAAATACATAGTACCATATACTGCATGTGTTCTGAAAAAAATTCTATGCTTTAGGGTGGACAAGATGTTATATTCTATAGTGTTCTGAGACCATATGGTGTCCCGGTGGCTAAGGCAACTGTCCAAACAACAAACTCGAATGATACTGTTTGTGGCACTCGTCTTGGTGTCCAGTTTTACGGAGTGGTTGTCAATCATGTCTTAGTGAGAGATGCTCTATTACCTCGTCCGAATGGAAAGGCGTCATCTCTTGCTGAGGCTAGCGGGAGATGCATTGCATGGCCACGGGATAGGGTACAACTGCCTACTTTCACATTTATATTAATTGTTGCTCCAATATCTACTAAGTGCTTTTGTTTTTCTTTTTATATAGATGAAGGATGATAAAAAGTCACCAAAGCAGTGAAAGCTTTCAGGTTTTGGAAGTACTGGCCTTGTAACCTATTTCTGTTCTAAGAATAATTATAGCCATTGTCAGACACAAAATGTAATCTTATGTCACTTGTGCTAATATTTTATTTGTTCCTTGTTAGGTACTCACGGGAGGAGCGAGGTGTTACAAGCACTTCGAACTTGCAACCTTTTGTGCGGCACATAGGAACCGGAAAGTGTGTATTTTGGATGGCAACTTTTTGTGCTCATGAGAGAGTTTAATTATTATTTCAACTAAGTGTTAGTACTTTGGACATGGAATAGGCTCATGAGTCCCGCTCGAAACTATAGTTAGACTAAATGTATGTATGTCTATTGGAACAAAATGGTCGTATGGTTGCTTGAACCTCGCAGCTGGATTTTATTTTTTTTATGTTTGCCTAAGTATATATGCATTGGAGATTGCGATATTTGTGTTTGGAATGTGATGCTATGTCTTCGGCAAAACTTGTGATCCAAATTTGTTATGAAATGTATGTCTGTTGGAATGAAATGATTGTATTGTTGTTTGAATCTGTTGTATGTAAAGGTGATGACAAAATAGTCTGCTGCACTGTATCAGTTAATGCAAATATGGATTTCTGTGTACTGTATTATCGGAATTCATGGTTCACTTTTGTCGACACATTTACAGTAAGATAAAAAAACTTTTGCCAACACATTTACAGTAAGATAAAGACACTTGTGCCGACACTTATACAGTAAGCTAAAGTTGGTTTTGCGGCAACATTTCTGTCGGCAAAAGATAACTGTCGGTAAAACAATTAACTGTCCGTAAATCTTCAACCAACGACGACAGAAAATTTGTCGGGAAAACAAAAAACTGTCGGCAAAATCTTTGCCGACGGCTTTTACCATGACTGTTTACAAACTGTCGGCAATACTTTTTCCGACAAATTACCTATCGGTTAAGGCGCCCTTTGCCTACTGTAGAGAGTGTTGGCAAAGGGTGAAAATGGTATAAGTGCTAGTTGTACGCGAGATGGATCGAGAACCCGGGAAAATTTAATTTTGTCACATGCTATGACATTGGGATGGTCTGCATGGTGCACTTCGACTTATGACATTATGATGTCTTGCAAGTTATTAGTGCAAATATATTCAAACGTAATTTTATTTGACAATGTTTCCAATTTGAATCATCGGTTTTTGACTGGAACCGGCTGATGTCTGATAGAATTGGACCATTTTTAGACTACTATATTTGTCCAATCCTTGCTGACATTTTTTTTCCATCTAATAAAAATACTCCCTCCGGTTTTAAATTATACCATCTTTGACTTTTAACATCAACTTTGACCATTTGCTTTATTCAAAAATTTTATTCCAATGTATAAAGTTATTAGCTGTGATTTAAATTTCATTAATGATAAAGCAAATAATAATAAAATTTTACATGATTGAACAAATTTTTTGAATAAAAGGAATAGGTCAAAGTTGATATAAAAAATCAACGGTATCAATTTTTAAAATTGAAAGGAGTTGATAAGAATATTTTCGAACCGTTGCGTCCGTTTTCAGAGTAGGCGGGGTAGATTTCCTCCACATCAGCACCCGGGCCCACCGGAGACGCAGAAACGCGTCATTATTTTTGGCTCAGCGCAATGCGCTACGGTACTGTGTACCCACCCGGCGCCTCCGAACTGTAGTCTATCAAATATACCTCGCAATATATAAGTTACTCTAACACTATGTCTAGATCATCCCGTGAACCCACCCCTTTTCCTTTGCTTCAATAACTTTACCATCTTTTTATGGGTTGAAATGTGTGTGTGTATATATATATATTATTCAACACCTCAGATCTACACCTTGGTTCGGACTAGCGTGACTGTGCTTCGTCTCACTGCACACCATGCCTCGCGCGTTGATCAAGCGCACCCCTCTCCGCCCACGCGCTGTTCGCGTTGACCTATCAAAAAGTCACATTTAATAATTTCTTTATATTGATTCTGTAATTTCGTCGCGTTCAGCAATTTCTTTTCTTTAGCAATGTTGCTTCGGGTTTATTCAGTAATATCCTTAAATCTCTCAGTAATTTCTCCAGATTCCTTAGTAGTTTCTTCAGATTCCTTCAGTAATTTCTTTCTTTCAGAGCAAATCTCATCACCGGCGAGCTCGCGGCGCAGCCGTTGACTCCATCGTCACCAGAGAATACCTTAATTGTGTGGATTTGTACCTCCCAGTCTTATCTTCTCCGCCACCGGATATAGAAAATGGAGAGAGGAGGCGGCGGTGAAAGGTAGCAGCGGAGGCGATGGAGGCGCCGCCGGAGCGGGGTCGGGCTCGCGTGCGGTCTGGTGCGGTCACGCGCTTGCCTGGCTCGGTCTGGGCGCGCGGAAGCGACCCGGGTACACTCGGGGTGTAGAATAGTTTTATTATGTGTGTGTGTATATATATATATATATCCATGTTGACACGACTTTTATTGGTCACATAGACCTTCTCTGCCATCTCAAGGTTATCCACAAGTTGAAAATCTATAGAGGCCTGCTAAATTGAGCAGAAACACCTCATATAGTGACACTGTTAAAACCATTGAAGCATCATATATTATTCCAAAAATACTGTAATGTGAGAAACTGCCAGATGTTTGAGTGTCCATCGCTAATCCAGTCATGGCCAGTTAGTGCAGTGCTCTTTTCTTATCTACTCTTTTCGGTTTTAAAATATTGACACTGTTGACTTCTAACATCAACTTTGATAATTCGTCTTATTAAAAAAATTATTCAAATGTGTAAATTTTTTTATTATTTGATTTATTATTTGTGAAATTTAAATCACGACTAATAGATGTTAAAAGTCAACAGTGTGAATAATTTAAAATTGGAGGGAGTAAATGAAGTTCTAAGCCACTTATTCACCGCCTACCCTTTCAATTCAGTGGGCTCATTTTTTGGTGCGATCTGGTGTTTTGCATTCTTTTTAGTACAGAGACAAGGTCCGCTCTCCATTACGAAGCTCCCTGTACTGCAGAACGTGAGTCTGATCGTGCAGCCTTGCATCAGACCAAGTGATCAATTTTGCATATAACAACACAGCACTGCCATTTTATTTTTGTTTTCATTGGGTCCTCACATTTCACCACATCTAATGGCAGACGCAATGTGCAATCGATTTTGCTGGATGAGAAGTGAAAGACAAAACCCTTCACGACGGTATGGATGAAAGTTCTGAATATTGAGGTGCCAAATGCAAGATCGAGATGTCTGATATTATTAACTCCATCGTATACCAGAGCAAAATACAATTCTATTGTCTACCAGAGCGTGTACTCCTAGTTTGTTATGTATCCTCTTGTTGCCATGTTCAACCATGACGTGCAGTTAGTACTGTTCCGGTAGATCTAGACTAGGCCGCTTCTTGACTATTTCCTTCATGGTATCATTCCAACTCTGACGAGTGTTTGTGCTCCTTCTGGTATCGAAGCTGTCTTTCTATCCTCTTTCTCGAATCCAATACAGGTTTCTCCAGCATAGCACGCCTCCTAACAGCTGGGCATAGAATCATTGAGGGACGTGCATTCACCGTGCCTCCCAAGCCAATCTTCCTGCAAACAATCATGCAACTAGTGGGATTCATACTTTATATCTCAACGGCCACAGATGTTTAGTCCAATCATGTAGACTCGTTTCTGTGTTTGAATCATCTTGCTGTGCTACTACTGCTATAGTAGGTGAACACACTCCTTTTTCTTTGCATCTTCAACAATCTGTCCTCATTTTATAGGCTGAAACATGACCGTCTGATCCCTGTGGGTACGACTTAAATGGTGGGCAAATTATTTAGCACATGGATCCTCTACCATCTCGAACTAATTGAAACTTCCAAACTCACTGATCTCCGTCATGGCTAATAAAGACATTACAAAAAGGCATATGCGCATGCCGACGTTTGTTGAAGTTGTATTTGCTGACGCATTCTGGTGCATGCAATATG
Source organism: Zoysia japonica (assembly GCA_001602275.1). NCBI lineage: Eukaryota > Viridiplantae > Streptophyta > Magnoliopsida > Poales > Poaceae > Zoysia > Zoysia japonica. The sequence goes on along the minus strand of BCLF01000001.1, from coordinate 5,685,662 downwards.
TTCAGGAAGGAATGGAAGGCTCGATCCTAAAATGTTACTCACCAGATCAAATTGTCGTAATGCATTGTGTATATTTCATTTTTGCTAGCAACACACCTTATTGTTGATACCAGAAAAAACAGGTGGTCATGTTGTTTCTCTTGTTATGTCTTTTAATGTCCTACTATTTTACAGAAAACACGCCATTCCTACCTAAGAGTTGAACGAACGATTCCAGCAAGTCAGCAGCTATAAAGCAGTAAAGCACGGGAATTGATAATAGCAAATCTTCATGAGCTTAACAACATAATAATGATGTTACTAAATTCAGTCAGAGCAAATTATCATAAAAGTAACATTATCTATTTAAAATCTTTTATTCCCATATATAGCACCAGGACATGAAAATAATGTTACTAAATTGACACTCAACGAAATTATCATAATAGAAATTTTCTATCTAAAAATGTATTCTCATATATAGCATGATCAATTTTTTGTTAAAAATTATGATCAAACTTAGAAATACTAACATTTTTTTGGTTGAGGAAGAACTGACTAGGGTGGTTAATTCTTAGAATTGAGATCCCCTGACGTCGGACTTCACAACTCTTTTTAATCGTTTTATTTCATATAAACTAACGAGATAAAGTGGTACAGGACAGTGATAAACAGTACTACCTTGCTACAATGACCCATGAACAATGCTGCTGTCGTGCTGATGCTCTGGATCCCAATCCTATTGTAGACCAAGATGAAGGAGGTCATTATTTCAGATCAGGTTCTGGAGGGATTCTTCACTGATGCGTACGACCAAAAGACTCCCTCCTCCGCACACCCGCTAGTGGGCCGAGCAGGGCCGATTTCTTGTCTTTTTTCCATTTTTTTTCAAATTCAGTCTGCACGCGTCTGGACCAAGATGGTAGCATGTTTTCCTCACAGTACGAATGCGGGTACATGTGCATATATTTTCTTTCGCTTTTATTGCATTTGGAAACTTTGGACCTGTTGACCGCGAAATCGGGTCTGGTCTAACACACCGCTCGTATATCGGTGTGCGAGAACACCGGCATTTTTTCAACGTCGAGTTTGGACAGTAGCCAGACAATTCTGTCTCGACGGAGACCCCGTCAGAGGAGGATCGTCTTTGGTCATCGTCGGGACGAAAGAAGAATAGCATGAGGATCGAATAAAAGAATTAGGGTTTGAAGAAGAACGAAACGTAAAGTCAAATGATAGGTTCGATTGGGATGATCTTCAACCGGCTATGTGGTTCTGTTTTATAGAGGTGTGATGGTCTTATCCTGCGAGGTAACTAATCCCACACATTAAGAAAAAAATTAGAATCAATGTCCTAAAAACCTTCTTAAATCGGCATTACGAGAGACTCCGATAAAGTGCTGGATACTCCGGTGACCGAAGTCTCTGATAAGATGTCAGAGGTTCCGTCGTGTAATTCCGAGAACTTAAGAGGGCCTACTGGACCCTCCGACAACGTGCCGGTTACTCCGGTAGGCCAAGTGACCGAATCCGAGAGGGCTCACCGGACACTCCGGCAACATTTCGGATACTCTGGTGCGCCAACTGCCCGAACCCGAAAGAGCTCACGGGACACTCCGACAACGTGCCAGATACTCCGGTGGCCCTGTAATTTTTAGGTGTCAACATATGCTCCTTATTTTTTGGCGAAGTTCTTACACCATAAAACATTTAAGCACCCAAAACCCTCTAAAAGCGATGGTTCTCTTGACTCATTGGTCATTGCATCAATTTTGACAACGATATTCTTCACATCGGCCATTTTCTCTTACGCTTTCTGCCATACACTTGGATATACTTTTTCAAATATCGACCGTTAAAGGTCATAGGTAATGATTCTCCTCGAATATCTAAAAAAATGTATGCATTTTCGGCAATGATTTTTACTACTCTATATAGCCCTTCCTAACTAGAAGACCATTTTCTGAATTTGTTGCTTCTTAAGCCTATGGGCAAAATAATTTTTCAAACCAATTCGCCCACCTGAAAAGTTTTGGCTTTCGCCTTCTTATTATAGACCCTAGCAACTCACGCTTTATCTTTCTCAATTTTCTTCAAGGCACTCAAACGCTTATTGGTGACCTCATCAACATTGCCTAACATTAAAGTTCTATACTCATCGGTGGATAAATTATTTTGCTTAGCTAATTCTTAGAGCTCCTATATTTACCTCGACGGGTAATAACGGTCTCTTGTTCATATACAAGTTCATAGGGTATTACTTTAGTTGCCCCATTCCTAGATATCCGATTAGCCCACAATGCCTCCGATAGGACTTCATGCCACCTCTTAGAATGATCTTCTATCTTTTTCTTAATGAGTTTGACGGTCTAACCATTGGTCCGAGCATAATATAGAGATGAATTGAGTATCCTAATCTTGTAGGACTCGGCGAACTCTTTAACATGACTGGACATAAAGGAAGTACTTTGGTCGGTAGTCAAAATTTGAGGTATAACAAATCTTTGAATAATATGCTCGGTAAAAAACTTAATTACCTCTTTGTGCGTCATGTTCTTGAGGGCCACCGCTTTAATCCATTTGGTAAAGTAGTCCGTCGCGACCAACACGAAACAATGTCCCTTCGAAGATGGAGGATGTATTTGTCCTATGAAGTCTAATCCCCATCCTCAAAATAGCCATGGTTTTTAATACGGTTCATCATGGCTGCGGGTGTCAATTGAATGTTTTCAAATCTTTGGCACTCTCTGCATCCTTTATAGTAACAGTAGCAATCAGCAATCATAGTTGACCAATAGAATCCGGTCCTCCTTAACAACCATTTCATTTTTGAAGCCCGATTGGTGCGTACCACAAATGGCCTCATAGATTTCCCCCAAAGCTACCTTGGCCTCATCATTACCCAAACATTTCAAGAGTAAATCATCTCCCGTTCGGCGGTATAATTCACTATCAATCAAAGTATGTTTGAAAGCTACATGCCGAATCTTCCAATCCGCACTTTGAGTGGGACTACGAATGTATGAAATTATGGATGATATCCAATCAAATGATTCGGACTATCACGGTTTGACGTGTTAGCGTCTGAACTGTTTAATTCTATCACCTCAAACATCGGTTTATTAATCACTGAAAAATTACCTTTACTAACATTGTAACCCGATGCTTGTTGTGCCAACTCATTAGCTTTACTCTTCTCTAGCCTAGGCACATGATGTATATTGAACTCATCCATTCCTCTAATGATGTTTAGCCATTTATCCAACACGGCATTCAACGATCCGTCTAAGCATTGAAAATTTACAGCAACTTGTTGCACTACTAATAATGAATCGCCGAATACCTCTACATGTTTAACCCCCATGGACTCTAACATCCCCAAACCGAACAACAATGCTTCATATTCGGCTTGGTTGTTGGTGCAATCATACTCTAATCGGTTTGAGAATTTAAAGTGTGCATCATGAGAAAAAACCAAAACTACACTAACACCTTGACCCTCTTTGCAAACCGATCCATCAAAATACAACTTTCAAGAGGTAAAAGGAACATAACCAACATCTAGATCATACTCTAAATCAATCCGATGTTGAACAATAAAATTAGCAACAATTTGGTCTTTTATGGATTTCAATGATTCATAAGCTAAATCATATTTAATCAACGCATAAGCTCATTTTCCAAGTTTACCACTAGAAATCGGCCTATGCAACATATATTTGACAACATCGGTTTAACAAGCAACACAAAAGTACTAGATAACAAATAATATCTCAACTTGGTGCAAGCATGATACAAGGAAAAACATAGTTTTTTTATGAGAGTGTACCTTGTTTTCGCATCCACCAACCGTCGGCTCCAATAGGTGATCACGTACTCCTTTCCTTCGTCTTCTTGCATCAAAACAGCACCAACCACATCATCTTCCACCGCTATGTAGAGATGAAAAGGGACTCTCCCATAGACGCCCTAAGAACCGGCGGTGAAGACAAGTATTTTTTGATCCTCTCAAATGCTTCTTGCTGTTTTGCCCTCAAGTGAATTCAGCTTCATTCTTTAACCGAAGGATAGGAGTAAATACATTAATCTTTTCCAAAAAGTTGAAAATGAATCGCCTCAAGTAATTCACTATTCCTAATAAGCTTTGTAACTCTCTCTTACATCTAGATGCTTGCACGTTCCTAATTGCTTATATCTTCTTAGGATCAACCTCTATGCTCTTTTCATGAATTATGAAGTCTAAAAACTTCCTAGCCGATACACCAAAAGCACATTTGAGTGGATTTATTTTCAAACCAAAATGACGCATTCGGTCCAAAGCGAGTTGCAAATCAGCCAAGTGAGAATTCAAAGCAGCCGATTTAATCATTACGTCATCTATGTAAACCTTCATGATGACATCAAGCAAATCATGAAAGATAAAGTTCATGGCTCTTTCATATGTGACACCCGCATTCTTTAACCCAAAAGTCATGACAACCCACTCAAACAATCCTACAAAATTGAGACATCTAAAAGCAGTTTGACTCTATGGCCATGAAGATTTTGTTGTATCTCGCATTACCATTAAGAAAACTAATAACTCTATAGCCGAAAGCATCATTAATCAACATATCGGCTATGGGCATAGGATACTCATTTTTAGCAGTAGCTCTATTCAAAATTTTGAAATCAATGCAAACTCTAATCTTACTGGTGTTATTCTTTTCCACTGGCACGATGTTGGATATCCACTCCGCATACCTGTAAGGTCCTATAAATTTCACATCAAGTAATCGGTTAATTTTCTCTTTAATCCGATCATGCATATTCGAGTTGAATCTTTTCATCGGTTGCTTAAAGGGTCTAAAACCAGATTTTATTCGAAGCCGATGCTCACTAGCTCGCGGTCCAACTTGGGCATTTCATTATAAGACCACGCAAAACAGTACACATATTTTTTTAGCAAACCGATCAACTTCATCTTATAATCGGCTTTTAGATTTTTGTTTATATAAGTTGGCCTAGTATTGTCATCGCTGCCAAGGTTTACCTCCTCAAAAGGATCGGCCGATGTGAATTCTTGTCCTAATATCCATGTCCTCTATTTCGTCTATAGCTTCGCACATATCGTTCGAGTTGGACCGATAGTGTTCCACTCTATTTTGCAACCAATCAAGAGTAGACTCTATTAAATCACATTATATGGTTGAGCTGATTTTTCATCAACTTTACATTGATGGGTACAAAACCATCTCTAGTCACACTAAGAATATCATAATCCGTCAAGTCCAAACCAGTCAAGCACTTGACGGTGTCATACGGCAAAAAAGATAATTCGGCTATAGCAACACAAGCCAATGCATCCGCACGACACTGACCCATTGTAGAAAGAATTGATGCAATGTAGAGACGACACATCTATTGGCATGAATCCAATCACGCCCTAAGATCAAGCTATAACTACCACGCACATCAGCAACAAAGAAAGCGGTAGCCATAGTCTCGCTCCCAACAGAGAGCTCCATAGAAACGGCCCTTTAGCCTCAATAGGGTCTCCTCCTCTCACACCGTTTAAAGTAATGTTGGTTCGGATGAGCTCGTCATCGGCCTTACCTAGCTTCTTAAACAAAGAATATGACATTAGATTACCAGTCGCACCGCCATCTACAAGCATGCAAGAAATTGGTGTGCCATTGATATGACCTCTCACATAGAGAGGCTTCAAATAGTTCTTTGATTACTCGGGCTTCTCAAAGAAAGCACTTTTCAGCCCAAAGTCGAATTGTGCCATGACCTCTTCTTCCTCTACCAAAGAGTAATCAAAAAGAGACAAGCAAATAGTGTTGATATCCATACCTTCTCGAGGCGGTGTAGTCTTGTAGTTCAAGAGGTCGTCATCGTCCAACTCGGACATGTCGATGTCTCACGTGGGCGAAGCCGCTGTAGAGTCCTCTCCCAAGATGGCGTCAGCCAAACCAAGTGGTTTCGGAGTAGCCTTCGCTTCCTCCGCCACCGGTGGAGTAGGAGCCTCGGGCTTGTTAACCCTCCACTGCTTACCTTGAGGGACCATCGGCTTGATCTCGTTGAAGACCTCATCTCTCTTCTTCTTTGGCTTCTCTCGCATCTTTCGGAGGTGCAGCCTTTGGAGCTTCTTCTTTTGAGTGTGGGTCAAGCCAGGCGGACATCACCTTGGTTGTGTGTACTTGAAGGAGGTCTTGCTGTTGCTAGCTTCGTGATCATGGGAGACCTTTTCGATTGGGTCATCCAAAGTGATCGGTCCTGTGAAGACTCCTTTGATTTTGACATCAGTTGTGCCGATTTACACGACACCTCTGGATGCTCTCTCTTGCTGGACAAAAGTGGAAGGAGCAGGTTCATTACCTTGCTTCGGGCGGCATTCTTGCTTAGGCGCGATGGTGGAGCTCTCTCCTTGATCCTTGATCGGTCGAGAATCTGTTCGATCTGGAATAGGGTTGGAGAGTCTTGTGAAGACATCTTCTCTTGTTCCGTTCCACCCTAGATGAAATGGCGGGTATGGCACCAGTGAAATGGGCATCAACGGCATATGCATCGGTGGCACGGGCATCCATAGTCTCATGTATGGATGCCACACCAAGAACGGTGGGCAAGGCATAGGATGGAACCACGGTGGCGGCACTTTGAACCCATGTGGAGGAAAAGGAGGAGGAGGCCTGTGCACATTCACAGTTGGCCTCATCAACTTTCTAGGTGGGCTGCCCCCCTAGGTGGTGATCTTGATCGCTTCATAGACCGATTATTTAAATCAGTCTTTTAATTCTTGTACTTAGCCATGAGCCGGTCGAAGGTGCTTTTAGGCCCCATTTTCTGGTCTGTGGTTTTACCTTGGTTTATCTTTCACTTGCCTACCTCTGTATTCTTTAGCTTTATCATTTTGAGCTGTGGACCTTGCCCCCGGGTCTAGAGCCTTGGATGATGACCTTGAGAGACTCTTGACTATCAGGGGACTTCTCGAGCACCATCTTCCTAGAGGCACCTTTCTCGCTCGAAGAAATAGGCATCTTTTCTCCGTTGATCACGTTCTTCCCTTTGGTTGTATCGGCTTGATGAGGCCGAATCAACACTTTAGGGTTGAGCTCTAGAGTGTTGACAGGGAAGGGGTGCTTGTCGATCTGCATATCTTTAAGACTCAATCGTCTCTCATTAAGGGTCTATTGGACCTGTCGACAGAAAATATTGCAATCGTTAGTAGCATAAGAATAAAAGTTATGCCATTTACAATATGCTTTACGCTTAATCTCATCCACCGGAGGTAAAGTATATGTAATCTTAATGTATCCACCTTTGTGTAGCACATCAAATATCTTGTCATACTTAGCCACATCAAAAGCGTATTTCACATCGTCTTTCCGATTCTTATGAACCTATTTGAGCGAATCACAAGCGAGGCCTTAGAGGGCCAAACGAACTCGGCAGCCAAAGTGTCATTGGAATCATCATCAGAGCTATCCGAATCACATTCCATGACGTGCACGCTGTGGCGGGTTTTGTAATCATGTTTTATTTCTTTGCTTCGGCTTTCTTGAGCCGAAGTCCTTTGTTAGAGGTGAGTGAGTGTGAGAAAATCGTACCCCTCTAACTTTTCCCTAAGATGCGACCGTAAACCACTAAAAGCTATGTCGGCTAAATCCTTTTTAAAAATTATCAAATTAAAGCATCGGTTCTTAATACCTCTAAACCGCCGAAGATAATCAACGACAGGTTCCTCTTTTCTTTGTCGAACCGATGTCAAATGTGACAACGTTAATTCGTTGTCCTCAAAATAAAAGTGGTCATAAAACTTGCGCTCTAAAGATTCCCATGTGTATATGAATCCCAGGGACAATGATGAAAACCAAGAGAAAGCGGTTCCGGTTAGTGAGAAAGAAAACAAACATACTTTCAAAGCCTCACTAAAACCTGCTTCTCCAAGTTGTGCTACATATTGACTAATGTGCTCCCAAGTGGTTTTGCTATCCTCGCTATTGAATTTGACGAAGTCGGGAACACGCCATCCTATGGGATATGAGACCGAATCAAAATACGTGAGCTATGATTTTTGATAAATTTAGTCTCTCCCTTTAAGGTCTACCCCTAGCGTTTCGCGAAATTGTTTGTTTATCCTTCTTAATGCGCACCATACACTATTCTATATTGGCAATGGGTGGCTTAGTGGGCGTGACCGGTGGTGAAGGGTGTAGGCTTGTCTTCATGGCACTAAACAATTCATTAGGAACGGGGCCATGTGAGATACCTGTACCGCTCGGTGGGATAGGTGGAGTGCTATATGCAACGGTACGGTAAGGAGGGACAAACGTAGCCAATTCATTCAATCGGCTAGTTGCCGAATTGGGGATGCTAGTTATTGGTTCTAAGCTAGCGAGAGACACTACCAAAATGTTAGTTATCACATGAAAGAGAAAACTAAATTGTCTACGAAACGACTTCAACGGCATGTCATACGGAGGTTGTTCTATACTAGTAGTGGGCGCCGATGTACTAATAGGAGGACCTACATGTGCAACATGAGACGATGATGCAATACTAACATTCTTAGACTTAGACATGTTCTCTTGAATCATGTATTGCATATCATTCGTTAAGACCTTCTTCATGTCGGCAAAATAATATGAAAGGTCTTCAAAGGTAACGGGAGGGTGAGAAGATATCTTTACATTGGCAGCACCCATGACCGTGTTGTCGTAGATGGTCAGAAGAACAGGCTCTTTCACTTGCAAGATCGCACCTTGGCGATCCTTCTTGAAACATGCCAAGTACTCTTGTAGCTCACGCTTCTCGCACGCCTTGCGCGCCTCTTCGGCGGCCTTCCGGCGTTCTAGGAACGCCTTTTGCGTCTCCTCGGGCAACTCCTCCAAAGATGGCATGACGATGTTTGTCGTTGAGATCTCAGAGGTCATGGTGGAAACGACGATTCGGTTTGTGCAACCGGAATCACTCATCCCCAGCAGAGTCGCCAAAAAGTGTATTGACGTCGCAATTGGGTCCAGGCCAACACACCGCTCGCACATTCATGTGTGGGAACACCGCGTTTCATCAGCGTCGGGTTTAGACAGCACCTAGACAATTCTGCTTTGGGAGGGACCCCATCGTAGGAGGATCCTCTTAAGGATGATCCGGGCTCGGTCAGGCCAGCCGAATCGCATTCGGTCGTCGCCGAGACGAAGAAAGAACAGCACGAGGATCAAGTGAGAGGATTAGGGTTTGAAGAAGAACGAAACGTAAAGGCAAATGATAGGTTCGATTGAGATGATCCTTAATTGGCCATGGGCCTCTGTTTTATAGAGGTAGGATAGTCTTATCACGCAGGGCAACTAATCTCACGAATTATAAAAGAAATTAGAATCAGTATGCTGAAAACCTTCCTAAATCGGTATTACCGGAGACTCTGGTAAAGTGTTGGATACTCCGGTGACCGGAGTCTTCGGTAAGATGCCGAAGGTTCCGTCATGTAATTTCCAGAACCCGAGAGGGCCTACTGGACCCTCCGGCAGCGTGTCGGATACTCCGATGGGCCAAGTGCCCCAACCCAAGAGGGCTCCTCAAAATCTCCGACAGTGTACCGGATACTCCGGTGGGTCAAGTGCCCTAACCCGAGAGGGCTCATCGGACACTCCGATAATGTGTCAGATACTCCGGTGGGCCATGGGCCCGAACTCGAGAGGGCGCACCGGACACTCCGGCAAGCTGTCGGATACTTCGGTGCGCTAAGTGCCCGAACCCAAAAGAGCTCACCGAACACTCCAGCAACGTGCTGGATACTCCGGTGGCTCTATAATTTTTGGGTGTCAACAAGACCACAGAGAAGTTGGCATTTAATGTCATCAATTTTTCATGAATATACGCACCTACTATTTATATGGGACTAATTTTTCTTTAGGAGCCATTTGGAAAGCAAGATTTTTCCTTTTCTTATTTTTTTCGATGATATTGAACTAATTCGATTTCTGTAAAATATCTATATTTCAAATGAGTATTAAAGTTTTAGAAAAAAAATATACATTGTACAAATGAATGCTGGAACAACATTTAGTAACTTGGCCTCCCATGCACAGTACTCCCTCCATCCCATTTTACAAGTTGTTTAGAAAATCAGAAGTCACATGCATCATATCAGCTCAAAGTGTCGCATGGGCGCTCGTGAGTTCATAATGGTGGTTTCGGACATAGGCACAGGTGGTCAAATGGTAACGGAATCCAGTCTGGCAGGAAGTGAATCAAGAGCTGTTGCTGCCAACGTTGTTTGCTTGGATTAGATTTTTGAGTAAAAAACTTGCGTTCTGGGAGCAAGAGTTGAGAGGGGTAAGAAACGAATATGATGATTTCATTGATGGTAGACACTCTGGCGGTAGATGCCATGATGCATCTATTGCATGTCCGCAATCCGACGACAGTGGAGTGTGGACAACTGAACGTGGCCACATGAGTTGCATGTCCCCCTGCTCTTTCTTTTCTTTTTTAAGTAAAGGCAATACACTACATCCGTTTCAAAATATAAACATCTCTATGTTTAGATAAGGTCAAAAAAATTTAACTTCTACCAATAATATCTAAAAAATTACATAATTTTTAATATAAAAATATATTTTTTATAAAAAATTATTTAATGATAAATTCAAAAAACATAATTTTTTATGATAAAACATTATTGATTATATATTATTAGTGGGCAAAGTGATACAAGTTTGACATTGACTAAATCTAAAAATGCTTATATTTGAAACGGAGGGAGTATCTCTTCCTGGCGCAATGATTTGCAGGCAAATTGATGAATCATCATGATTGATAGTAGTAATATAATGGAGTAATCCTCTTGGCGTCAAAACGAAACTTTCATTTGTGTTTCTAATTTGCTACAAATATGAGAAATTAGTAACCACAAAATAAACTTCTTCCGGTTTTAAAATATTGACGTCGTTAACTTCTAACATCAACTTGATATTTGTTTTATTCAAAGATTTAAAGTTTTTAGTCATGTTTTAAATATTATTAATAATAAATCAATTTATAATAAAAGAGTATATTATATTTCTCATATTTTTTGAATAAAACGAATAGTTAAAGTTAATATTAAAAGTCAATACTGATGATATTTTAAAATTGAAGAGAGTAATTTTCACCGAGGCTTGGCTCAGCAGACTCTACGATGTAAATGTAAGACCAGTTGCTATTTTTTTTTTCTAAACTCATTACCACCTGATGCACAAAAAAGAAAGGATGACACAAGGCGAAGAAACACGTGGATTAATGGGGTAGGTATCCGTTTCAAATATAAGCATTTTTATATTTGTATAAGGTCAAATTTTGTTAACTTTTATTTAATAATATCTAAAATATATATAATTTTTAATATAAAAATATATTTTTTATAAAATTTATTTTATAAATAAATTCAAAATATATAATTTTTACATGATAAAATTTTATTAATTATATATTATTAATGATTAAAGTGATAAAAATTTAATTTAACTAAATTTAAAAATACTTATATTTTAAAACGAAAAGAGTAACAGCAAGAACGATAAGTGATGTAGATGAGCATCGCCATCTGAAGGATAAGATGACACTGTAGTAGCTGTTGCTCTGACAGCCACATGTCGCATTGAACAATAGGAGTACGCGCTACTCCTGCAGTTGATAGTTCCCGGAAGTAAAGCCATCATCGGTCTGGAAATACGCATCAGACGCACATGGCATCCTACGCTCCACTTCTACGTCTGCTGCCTCTACTACTCTTCTCGTCCCTGATCTCCGAGAGTACCTCAGCACATCGAGCCACCGCCGGCGAGGCGCTCCACCGATCGTCCTGTTGGCCGGGCTTGGCTGCAGCGACCTGGAGGCGCGGCTCGACGAGTCGTACCAGCCGTCGGTGCCGAGCTGCGGCGTGATGAAAGGGAAGGGGTGGTTCGCGCTTTGGCAGAACGCCTCGGACCTGGTGGCTCACGACTACGTGCAGTGCTTCGAGGAGCAGATGCGCCTTGTCTACGATCCGGCCACCAACGACTACCGGAACCTGCCCGGCGTCGAGACGCGCGTCCCCAAGTTGGCTCCGCCAGAGCGTTCCATGATAAGAACCCTCTTACACCGTACGTATTTCATTGAGTTTACCGAGAAAATCCAGCTCCTGTAGATCAACAGGACTGACAGAGACCGGACGATCTGCAGAAAGGAGTGTCTTGATAATCTCCGAGAAGCCTTGGAGCGCCTCGGATACCGGGACGGCGACACCCTGTTCGGAGCTCCTTACGACTGGCGCCACGCTCCCCCGGTGCCTGGCCAGACATCATCGCAGGCTTACTCGCGCTACTTCCGTCAGCTCAAGGCGCTCGTGGAGGCCGCGAGCACCAAGCACCGCAAGAAGGTCATCCTCTTCGGGCACAGCTACGGCGGAATGGTCGCCCTCGAGTTCGTCAGTAGCACCTCACAAGCGTGGCGAGACGCGCACGTCAAGCACCTCATCCTGGCGTCTTCCACGCTACCCGAAGGTTTCGTGCTGCAGGTGCTCGGCCTCGTCTCATTGTCGGAGAAGAAGGTCTACGTCCCCGAAGCTGATACGTCCTCCGTGAGAGCTATGTGGAGGAGCTTCGAAACCGCCCTCGTGGACCTGCCGTCCCCGAAGGTGTTCGGGGACGAGCCGGTCGTGGTCACCAGCCGGAGGAACTACTCCGCCTCCGACATGGAAGATCTCCTTGCCGTCATCGGTTTAGACGACAGCGTCGAGCCGTTCAGGAGAGGGGCTGTCCCCAAGATGAATTACTTCGAGGCGCCCATGGTGCCCTTGACGTACATCAATTGAGTAGGCAACCGGACGCCGCGACAGCTGGTGTTCTGGGAGGGTGACTTCGACGAGGAGCCGGAGTAGTGTACGGTGATGGAGATGAGGTTGTCAATTTGGTAAGCATGTTGGCGTTTGACGAGGAGATGCGTCGGCACCCAGTGCAGGGAAAAATATTCAAGTCCGTCAAGGTTCCGAAGGCCAGGCACACTGAGCTTGTGACAGCAGAATGGGCGCTCAAAATTGTCCTTGAAGAAATTATTGAAGCCAATCGGACTTAAATTTTAGTGAACTCGATCTTGCGCCGTGCGCCTGACGTCTGTCAAATTTCTTGCGAGCGTGCCCTGGCGCGCGCGTAGATTCGTGATACTCTTCTTAATAGCAAACAAATGAGTATTGTTGATGTAACACACCGTGTTTTTAATAAAGAAGCAACCTTGTTCTTCGAATGCGAAATCATGGGATCCGAGCTCAACCCTTCTCAGCAAAATTCACGTTTCAAAGAAATTGTTTAAATTTCAAAACACAAGTTCAAAATTTGAAGAAAATTTATAAAATTTCCCTCTTAAAATTTTTGCAAAGACTTGAATTTATGAAATTTTTTTGAAATTTTATTTGAAAGTTAAATGGCCCAAATGAAATATTTCTTTTAACAATGATTGCCTGTTTTAAGAATTTTATAGAATAAAATGTGTTTCAATTTTGAACTTGGTCCCAAAATAAAAGTTGTTTCTTTTGAAGTTTTCTACCACCCTGCAAAATTTCATTTTTATCCGAGCTCGGGAACGGTGGTTTCGAAGCAAAATTAAAACACTGCGCAGAAAATCACGAAAAATCCGGAAATTGGAAAATCCCGTGGAGCCCGCCTGTCAGCCGGATTGTTGTGCCTTCCCCAACCTCCTGCCGCTACCACACTTGGACAGGTGCCAGCCGCGCGCCTCTTGCCGTGCATGGACGCCACACCTCCGGTGACGTGCCCCCTCGAGTTAATCCGCGCGAGAAGCACTCCCCTGGCCAGCGCCTCTCCTTCCCTCTCCCTCCTCTCTCATTCCCGGCTCTCACCCCGCTCGGCCGCACGCCTCGCCGCCGTGAACCACCTCAGTCCAAGCAACCTCGGCCACCATTCCTCGACAAGGAGCTTCACTTTTCTTTGCTTGTGCCCTCTAGCACCCTGGTTCGCCTCTTCCCCGCGGGATTAGCCGGATGTGGGTTTTTCCCCCAAAATGTGAGCAGTCCGAGCCTCCCCAAATTCCGGCCAAATCCAACACTGTTCCGGTGAAGTTTCTCCAATTCCCTCCATATTCTATTGTTTCACTTCCTAACTTAGCCTTGGGAGCCTCCAATCGATGGATTTCTTGGGCCTTTACGCAAGGATTTCAGTGTTCATTCGTATTTGCAGCCTGAACCACACCATGCAGCTGACGAGCGCCACCCTCATGCTGTTTCCGGCGTCGACGACGACCATGCCAGCCATCTCCGAGTCGCAGTGAAGGTCTCAGTGAAGTGAAAGTCGAAGTTTGAGCTCTCTAGCGCTCCTGCCGCTTTGCCGAAATCACCTCCACGCCACCCCGTGGTCGAGCGCCCTGTTTCGGACTCCCTCGTCGCCGTCTTTCTGTACGTCGTCCATCCCCGACCTCTGGTGAAGCTTCAGGACCAAGTCTCGTCGATCGTATGGAGCTCGCGCCGCCGCTGAACGTCCGCCCGCCGTTCGAGTGTGACCCTGTTGAGCAAGTTTGAACTGTATCAAAGGTATAACGGGGACATGGGACCCAGAAAACTGACGTAGCTCGATACCGTAGTGGTTGGACGTAACCCTACCTCTCTTTCGGCGAGGAGTAGAGAAAAGCATTGGATCTAACCATAGATGCACCCGGCGTGGTGATCACATGGAGGACCATGTGTTTGAAAGAGTTGCGCGTCGGATCGACCATATGGTATTATTATGAAAGGTTGCCACGTGCGGCTTTCAGGAAGCGCGTACGTGTCGTGTACTTCAGATTTTCTCAGCTGGTGTAAATCGATTATAATCGCTGCCCTTCACAGTAACGAGTACCGCTTGTTCACTGCGTGACATCGTAGTAATAACTGAACTAATAATAATAATAATAATATGACCGTTGCTTAGTTTATAGGCAATTGCCTGGCAACCATATTTGATATAGCTTTATAGCGCAAATTAAATTTATATTCCGTGAACTTAATTTAGCGCTAAAATTAGAATATAAAACTCACTATATTAGCGCTGGTTTTGCAAATAGCCATCCCATATGAGCCAGGCTCATCATATCCTAGGAGTCAGCTGTAGTTGGCTACGTTGATGGGTAAGACTTGTTGAGCATTTGAATGCTCAGGGCTTGGCTCTTTGTGGTTTTGTGCAGGTGGTCTCTCTCTCCCCCCTCTGGACCAACTGACATAAGCCACCACGAAGGTAGCTATGTCCGTTGAGAGCCCTGCTCGCTGTTGCTGTTTATGTGCTGCTAGAGGATGCATCGTATGGGCTCGATGGCATCTTATGCATAGTCTCTAGGAGACCTTAATTCAGGTTATTGCTTCTGCGCTTTCAAAAATCTTGATTTTATAAACTTAAGCAATAGTTTGTAGTATTTTTTATCGTGCTTGAGTTGTACTATTAGTCCTCGCTTCGCCGAGTGACACCCAATAAAATCCTGTGATCGATGGATCGTCTCTTCTATGAGGCGGTCTGTCATAGCGTGGTATCAGAGCAATATCGAGAACAGTACGACTTTAAAGCTATTTTCGAAAAGCTAACTACGCTGAGAACCCTTAGTTTTAGCCCAATTAAGGATTATATTAGTGCTGGTATTATCAAGTGGTTGTGTCAGAGTGCTAACTGCCAACCCTTAGATTGTAGAAATCGAGCTGAGAGATCGTGTTTGCCACCGAGGTCACGTACGGTCAACTATATTGACCAATTTTTATTTTGGTAAGGACCGTAGGATTCCATATTGAGCATTTGCATTTAAAGTCGTAAATAACCAAATCATCTAAAAAAATTCCTGTCTTGTGTAAAAGGTTTTGAAAGTTTTAAAAGTTTTAACCCAGCCAACATTTGGGCAAAGCCGCTTTGAATTTCAACTGCCATTGCAGTTAAGACCAATTTCCTGGAAATTTGTGGAACCCTTGTGTTTCTAAAGACTAGGTGATTGGCCCGAAGGATAGAATTTTAGTAGACTAGTTCTTATGCTCGAAGAAGATGAAGAAGGTCTAAGTGATCAGAAGATAGAAATGCCTGTATCTCGACCCAACCCTGATGCAAGTTACCGCGGCTATGCTTTAGCCGTAGAAAGAGCAGACACAAGAAGTCAATTTTAAAACTCCACTAGGCAACATGGTAGTCTTCCCTTGGCCCCTCTCGCCCATGTTTTCCCGTCACTAAATTTCATCTCCAAGAATTCAATCTTCGGTGTCCGTACTTTCTAAATTGCTGCTTCGAACCTTACATCCCAATCTCCATCACGACTGTTTCGAAGTAACCTTTGGTGCATCTGTTCAATAAATCTATGACCACCCTGCGACTTCAAGCCCTTTGGGAATTTCAAAGCTCCCTCATTTCTTGACCAATCTTCAAGATTAAGGACTCTATAGAAAGGTTATGACATTCCCTACAGGTTTAGTAGTCAAAGTTCTCTAGGATTCACACTAGAAACCTAGTTAAATGCCCAAACCCCATTAAAACCTCAATCTGTCCAAGACTGAATTTCAGCACATCGATTGTCACCTTTCAAGGAGCTTATCTACTGTTCTGTTAATCGTATGAGGACAAGTGCATATCCGTTGGAAAGTTATGGAAGTTCTCTATGACTTTGTTATTCAACTCCCTTTTTGATTTTGCCTCAAAATGAGGTCAAATTCATGTTTTGAGACTGCTGCCAGCCCGGGACAGAATTAACACTACTCTGTTTTACTCCTCTGGTGCTCTAACATTTTGTGCCAAACCTTCCCTTCCTACTTTCATCAGCATTGTTTGTTGATCGGCCATCCATTGCGGCTGCTCAACAATCTGTCATTAAGCAAACCTGTATCATCAAACTCCTTGTCGTTCTCGAATTATACATCCTTGTTTATGCACCCTATCCGAACCCATCTCTGTTAATCTTGCGCAAGTATATCGTGTATTACAAATTTGGGATCTATCATTAACAACCTTTGTGTTAAATGAAATCTTTAAGTTGTTCTTTGAAAATCCTTACCTTGACAAAGAGCTAATAACTCCACTCTCTTGGTTTCTTTCGATCAATACTTACTTGTCCTGGCATCTTCCTAATCATCACCTCTTGTCTTGGATTAATTCCATTGGATTCCTTTACCCACCTCATTCCAAACTAGTGTATGAAACTACTCGGAGCCTTAGTGACCTTATGCTATCACAAACTCTTCTATCGACTCGAAGTTGGCGTGTGTCACCATCTAGAAGACGAATGCAATCCTCTATAGTCCTTCTCGTATGATCTTGTTTACGCAAGAGATTTCCCTTTTCCTGTTAACCTCCTCTGTAACTTGGTATCCTTTAACCGTACCAAGAGTAAGACTCCTTGAAACATCATTTTCTAGAGGATACTGGTTTTTGCCTCCTAGTATCCTAAATACTTGGTTAAGAAAATAATCATCTAAGATACCTCGAGTAATCCACACCAAGCCCTTGCAGTTGCGGATCTTGGAACCTTTCTTGGTAAACGGGATGACTATCATGATCATGGCACTAACCAGATATTTCATGTCGATCCTAATCCTTTAAAATTTGCTAGTGGATGTGCTCTTGAAATTGTAATTTTGTTTGAGTCGTGCCGGTTCGCCCAAGCGCTTCTCAAAATCAGGATTATCATAACAAAAGAACCTCCTCCTTTTATCTTGATAAGGAAACCAATGGTAATGTTTCCCCGAACGGATGGCGTATTATCTGGAGTACGCAACCGGATGGAGAATATTGTACTTGAAGTTCCTCATTTGAATATTTAGTCTCGTCCTTTCTTTTGAACTGATCTCTTTCCTTGAGTTGACACGGATACGTGCACTCCTTATAGTCTCATTTAAATTCTTTTGAGCATGATACCATTCGTATGTACCCAACTCGAATCTAGACAATCATCGTGTCTCCATATAAAACTTTCGCGTATCCCTGTTATCGAACTCATTTGCTACTTGATATTATTGCTGTGTAACCCTCATCCAACTCCTTGCTTCATCTCCATCTCAATTTATTTCCAGAAACTCAATTCCTTATTCAATCAATACTAATCGATGGCGATCCTTTGTACCTTTAAATCTCGTGTCAGAAAGGATTACAGCACTTCGGATCTTCGAAATAATTAGCCCTCCGATTTATAGGTGTTTCTAGTCATTGCAAGGTTCATTGCGCATTGACTGAGTACTGCTAATGACCTGTCCGGTGCATTTGATCTTTTTCCCTGAAGGAATACTTGGAAGCCCTCCATATATCGGGTGGATGATATCGATCAACTTCAACCAAACATAGACGGTGGAGAAAAGCTATAAGAGGTTGATTAAAAAAGGACCGAGTGGCAAGGAACAAGGCATAGAAATTTCACAAGACTCAGTGGAACAACTGCACCGAAACTAAACAAACCAGAAGACCAAAGGATACCTGCATGCGCTCCTTCCGAAATTTCTTCAATCTCACAGAGGTTTTATTTCCCCCTCTTCTATTGTAAATCTCGGGACGAGATTTCATTAAGGGGGGAGGGCAATAATACTCTGTGTTTCTGAATAAAGAAGCAACGTTGTACGAATTCAAAATCACGGGATCTGAGCTCAACCCTTCCCAGCAAATTCATGTTTCAAAGAAAATGTTTAAATTTCAAAACACAAGTTCAAAATTTGAAGAAAATTTATGAAATTTCCCTCTTAAAATTTTTGCAAAGACTTGAATTTATGAAATTTTTCTGAAATTTTATTTGAAAGTTAAATGGCCCAAATAAAATATTTCTTTTAACAATGATTGCCTGTTTTAAGAATTTTATATAATAAAATGTGTTTCGATTTGAACTCTGGCCCAAAATAAAAGTTGTTCCTTTTGAAGTTTTCTACCACCCTGAAAAATTTTATTTTTATCCGAGCTAGGGAACGGTGGTTTCGAAGTAAAATTAAAATGCTGCGCAGAAAATCACGAAAAATCCGGAAATTGGAAAATCCTGTGGAGCCCGCCTGTCAGCCGGACTGTTGTGCCTTCCTCAACCTCCTGCCGCCACCACGCTTGGACAGGTGCCAGCCGCGCGTCTCTTGTAGTGCATGGACGCCACGCCTCCGGTGACGTGCCCTCTCGAGTTAATCCGCGCGAGTAGCACTTCCTTGGCCAGTGCCTCTCCTTCCCTCTCCCTCCTCTCTCATTCTCGGCTCTCACCCCGCTCGGCCGCACGACCTCGCCGCCGTGAACCACCTCAGTCAAGCAACCTCGGCCACCATTCCTCGACGAGGGATTTGAGGATTCAGAACTCGTTTCGTGGGGCTTCGACAATTTGACACACTCGTGTCTATGACATGTGGAACCACCTGTGTCTATGACAGTGGGCCACTATGTCAAATTGTCGAAGCCCCCATGAAACGAGTCCTAAATCATCAAATAAATCTTCCTCGACAAGGAGCTTCACTTTTCTTTGCTCGCGCCCTCTAGCACCCTGGTTCGCCTCTTCCCCTCGGGATTAGCCGGATGTGGGTTTTTCCCCCAAAATGTGAGCAGTCCGAGCCTCCCCCCAGATTCCGGCCAAATCTGACACTGTTCCGGTGAAGTTTCTCCAATTCCTTCCGTATTCTATTGTTTCACTTCCTAACTTAGCCTTGGGAGCCTCCAATCGATGGATTTCTTGGGCCTTTACGCAGGGATTTCAGTGTTCATTCGTGTCTGCAGCCTGAACCGCGCCATGCAGCCGATGAGCCCTCATGCTGTTTCCGGCGTCGACGACAACCGTGACGGCCATCTCTGAGTTGCAGTGAAGGTCTCGGCTCTCTAGCGCCCCTGCCGCTTTGCTGAAATCACGTCCACGCCACCCCGCTGTCGAGCACCCTATTCCGGACTCCCTTGTCGCCATCTTCCTGTACGCCTCCATCCCCGACCTCTGGTGAAGCTTTCGGACCAAGTCTCGTCGCAACTCGTCGATCGTATGGAGCTCGCGCCGCAGCCGAACGTCTGCCCGCCGTCACCGCGCATCGACGACCACCTTCCGGTGAGCTCCTCGCCTCGCTGACCCTCCCGCTGGTGTTCCCTTGGCGCGTTGATCATTTTAGCCCTGAGTCTGCCATGGCTGCCGAAATCCCCTCGCCGGCGAGCACCGCCGGCCACGGGCTGCCCTGCCTGCATGCCGCGCCATGCGCGCTGGTTGGGCCGAGTCCTCCCCACCCCCCCCCCCGGCCCGCGCTAGGATCCTCTGCTCCTGCCTAATCCGATGCGGCCGAACCCCGCAGGCCACCGTGTGGCCTCATCCACTGGGCCACGAATTCCGTGTGGAGGCCCATGAGCCATTTTGCGCCCAGGCCCACGATGGTTGGAATTTTTATTATTTCGGGAAATGAGTTATTAAATTGCTAGAAAATGCTTTCAAGTTGTAAAATTAGTAGAAACTTCATTATAGCTCGGAAAATTTTGAAATAAATTTTGTTAGGATCCTCTCAACTAGAACTATATTCTGAAGCTAACTATTTTTCATTTTATGCATGAAATTAATTTAATTAATTCCAATCATATAGTAATTCATTAATGCATTATCAATATTTCTTGGCATGATAAAATATTAAATCTTTAGTCAAACTTTATGTTTTATAAAAATTGTATATTTAATTTCATTAAAATACTTTTGTAAATGTTTTATTTTTTTTAAATAGCTTTTAATTCATTATAAATCCAATTGATTTCAATAAATCTTGAAAATTTCTCAAAAATTCCTTTTATAACTTTTCTAATTTTGCGAACAACTAAAATTATATTTTATGTTTTCAAAAACCATTTTAAAAGAAGTTTGATAACCAAATTTACTAGCCACTTTTCGAAGATAAAAAGCTATCATCGCATATGATGTTAATTAAAGTTTAAAACTATTATAATTCATTCCTTTGTATATCATTCCTGTTAGGACCCAACCCATCCAAAGGAGAGCATGGAGTCGTTCCTTTGGCTAAGGAGGCTAACTGTGAGCAAGCCCCGGTGCATTAACCCAGTTTCAAATTTTTATTTTATTACTATGTATTGTATAGCTAATGTACCGTGCATTAAGTTATAGGAGTTGTTTGAAACCCTAGGATGCAAGATAGGGCCAATTACCCCTAATGAGTATATATTGGTACAGGTAACTTGATGTAGAGTTAGGCTATGAGTTCTAATAAATGGTAGAAGTTGGGTTAATGAGAAACCTCACTCGCAAGCTATAGGTATGATTTTATCCCACACTTGAATAAACCTGAGACTAGGCGGAGATAAAGTATAGGATGGTTTGAGAAAGCAGGGCCTTCGCGATGGTAGCTCCGTCTGTGTCGGTTAAGGACCGATTCGAGTGTGGCCCTGTTGAGCAAGTTTGAACTGTACCGAAGGCATACTGGAGACATGGGACCTAAAAAACTGACGTAGCTTGATACTGTAGTGGTTGAACGTAATCCTACCTCTCTTTCGGTGAGGAGTAGAGAAAAGTATTGGATCTAACCATGGATGCACCCGGCGTGGTGATCGCATGGAGGACCATGTGCTTAAGAGATGTGCGCGTCGGACCGACCCTATGGTATTGTTATGAAAGGTTATCACGTGCGGCTTCTGAGAAGCGCGTACGTGTCGTGTATTTCGGGTTTTCCCAGCTGGTGTAAATCGATTATAATCACTGCCCCTCACGGTAACGAGTACTGCTTGTTCACTATTTGACATCATAGTAATAACTGAACTACTACTACTAATAATAATAATACTAATATGACTGTTGCTTAGTTTATAGGCAATTGCTTGGCAACCATGTTTGATATAGCTTTATAGCGCAAACTAAATTTATATTCCATGAACGTAATTTACCACTAAAACTAGAATATAAGGACTCACTAAATTAGCGCTGGTTTTGCAAATGGCCATCCCATGTGAGTTAGTCTCATCATATCCTGAGAGTCGGCTGTAGTTGGCCACATTGACGGGTAAGACTTGCTGAGCATTTGAATGCTCAGGGCTTGGCTCAATGTGATTTTGTGCAGGTGGTCTCTCTCTCCCCCCTCTGGACCAACTGGCAGAAGCCACCTCGAAGGTAGCGATGTCCGTTGGGAGCCCTGATCGCTGCTGCTGTTCGTGTGCTACTAGAGGATACATCGTATGGGCTCGATGGCATCTTATGCATAGTCTCTAGAAGACCCTAATTCAGGCTATTGCTTCCGCGCTTTTGAAAATCTTGATTTTATAAACTTAAGCAACAGTTTGTAGTATATTTTATTGTGCTTGAGTTATACTCTTAGTCCTCGCTTCGCCGAGTGACATTCGATAAGATCCTGTGGTCGATGGATCGTCTTTTCTGTGGGGCGGTCTGTCACAGTTGACGCTCAAAATCAGCGGCTACTGCAGTGTCCGATCCTTGGCCGGAGTCTTCGGCAGACCACTCTCTAAAATCGACCGAAAATGACCGAAGCCTGGAATGTCCGGTCGACTTCTTTCTGGAATCGACCAAAAATAACCACAGCCTCCGGCCTCAGGCCGGAATGGCTGGCATCGGAGTCTCGAGCCAAGGGTCGGAGGGTCCGACGAACCCCTTTTGGAAATTGCCTAGAGCCAACCGGAGCCTCCGACACCTGATCGGAGTGTCCGGACATCTCGAAAAGAGCAAAAATTCATGTTTGACAAGCCGAAATATGGTAGGAGATTTCGGCTGATGATGGTTTTTCACACAAGAATCATTTTTCACCATGTTTTTTAGGACATGTAAGATATTGTCGAAAAGTTTGGCTAAATTCTACTAAGAAATGAAAGAAGTGCTTAAAAAAGGATGAAGATGAAGCCAAATCCATGATTTAAAGGTTCCAAAACATAGCCCTCACCGAGACGATCAAAATAGATATATGGATCACCTAAATTGGAGGCCGAACGAGGAAATCAAGGCCTTAACAAAAATGGCTGCGACAAGGCCGAAAACTCAGGCAGACCCCTTTCTAGAATCGCATTTTTGGACCCCCAGAGTGTCTGGCAAGGTACCAGAGTGTCCGGTACCAGAGTGTCCAGCCCAGGGCCGGAGACTGTGACAGACCCGCTTCTGGAACCGCATTTTTGACCCTCGGAGGGTCCAACTATGCGCCGGAGTATTTGGTACCCAAGTCTGTTTTTGGTAGTTTTTACACTAAATCAGAGCTAATTTGTTTACTAATCAAGGGGATTCATGGCTGCATGGGGTAAGACCACCCCACCTTTATATAAAGAGGCCTAAAGTCGATTGAGAGGGTATCTCAATTGAACCTATCATTTGTCTTTACATTTTTTTCTTCTCAAACACTAATCCCCTCACTCGACCTCTGTTTTGCAGATTTTCCTTCATCCCGACGACGACCGAAGGCGATCCGGCTGGCCTGACCAAGCCCGGATCAACACTAAGACGATCCTCCTCGGATGAGGTCCCTCCCGAAGCGAGGTTGTCTAGGTGCTGTCGAAATCCAGCATTGAAAAGGCGTCGGCGCTCCCGTACACACACACGTGCGAGCGGTTTGTTGGCTTGGGATCCATTTCGGCGTCAACACACTTTTTGTTTAGGTGCTGTCTAAATCCGACGTTTAAGAGGCATCGGCGTTCCCGCACACGGACGTGCAACCGGTGTGTTGGCCCGGTATCCATTTCGACGTCTAACACATTTTTTGGCCACTCCGCTGGGGAACGAGTAATTCCGGTTGCACAAACCGAATCGTCGTTTTTCACCATGACTTCCGAGATCTCCACGACAAACATCGTTATGCCATCCTTGTAGGAGTTATCTGAAGAGAGGTGCGCAAGGCATTCCTAAAGCGTCGGAAGACCTCCGAGGAGGCGCGGGAAGAGAGAGAGCTGCAGAAGTACTTGGCGTGCTTCAAGAAGGACCGCCAAGGCGCTATCGCTCAAGTGAAAGAGCCCGTTCTTTCGATCATCGTCGATGACGCGGCCCTGAGTGCTGCCGATGTGAGAACATCTTTGCACCCTCACGTTACTTTTGAAGACCTTTCGTATTACTTTGCCGATTTGAAAAAGGTTTTGACTAATGATATGAAATATATGATCAAAAAAACTTGTCTAAGTCATCTAAAAATGCTAGTATTGCATCACCTTTCTATGTTGCGCATGTATGTCCTCCTACTAGTACACTACTAGTACATCAGCGCCCACCACTTGTAGTGTATAACAACCTCCGTATAGCATGCCGTTGAACTCATTTAGTGGACAAGCTAGTTTTTCGCCTCATGTGTAAAGGAATGCTTTGGTAGTGTCTCTCGCTAGCGTAAGCCAATCATTAGCATCCCCAATCCGGCCGTGAGCCGATTGAATGAGTTGGTTAATTTTGTTCCTCCTTACCATATCGTCGCTTATAGCACACCTCCTATCTCACCAAGCGGTATGGCCATCCCACATGGCCCTGTACCGAATGAATTATTTAACGCCATGAAAACGAGCACGCATCCCTCACCATCGGACACATCCACTAGGCCACCCATAGCAAAAATAGAGGAGTGCATGGCTCGCATTAAAGAGGATTTAAACAAACAATTTCGTGAGACGCTAGGGGTAGACCTCAAGGGAAGAGATCGAAATTATCAAAAATCATACCTCACATATTTTGATTCGGTCCCTTATCCTAACGGGTGGCGCGTGCCCGACTTCGTCAAATTCAATGGCGAAGATAGTAAGACCACGTGGGAGTACATTTGCCAGTACATCGTGCAATTAGGAGAAGCGGATTTTAGTGAGACTATAAAGGTATGGCTTTTTTATCACTAATAGGCACCGCTTTCTTATGGTTCTCATTATTGTCCCTAGATTCCATCTACACATGAGAATCTTTAGAGCCTAAATTTCACTATCATTTTTATTCCGAGGATAATGAGTTGAAGTTGTTGTCACATTCCAAAATTCGAATCAAACTTAAAATGGAGTTTTGAATGTGACAGCAACTTCAACTCATTATCCTCGGAATAAAAATGATAGTGAAATTTTCATTGCTTGCTTTGGAGTTTGGAAATTACCAAATCTTGACCCAAATTGGAAAAAGAGGAAAAAAATTCGAAAAAAATCCCTGTGGGCTGAACCCCCCTGGCCGGCCCATGCTTTTCTTTCCTCTGCGCCGGCCCAGCCCAACGCGTGAGCCAAGCTCCTGGCTCTCTGCTCCAGCACGCCGGACGGCCAGCTCCGGCCAGCCTCACTGCGCAGGGCTTGGGCGCCACCTGTACGGCGCCAGCCCGACCACACCGTGCCCGCTGCTGTCGTCGAACGGGGACGCCGTCGAGTTGCTCACCACAGAAAACGGACCGACGTCCTCGAGTTTACGGTGGACGCCCGAAGGATGCGGTGCCCTTCACCGGACGCCATCAAAACCACCGTCGCCGTGACTTACGTCGCTCCGACCGCCAGCAAAACCTCTCACGAACCTCATGAGCCGATCAATGGCCGTCTAGTTGCCTTCAATTCGCCGTGGAGCGTCCCATCGCCATTACGCCGCCGCGGAGCCTAGGAGGGCCAACCGAGCGAAGCTCTTTCACGCTTGCCGCCGGTCGGTTTTTTGGGGGGCGTCGCGTCGAGCTGGCCGCGCCTTGCCTGCCAGCGCGCCACGGCACCTCCCTGGCTTGCCTCATGCGAGCCAGCTGTCCGGGCATTGCCCAACTGGAACGCTGGACACTTGACGTGCGTCTCGGTCCAGCTGCCCACCACGCCGCTCCAGTCGAGCATTCCGTCGCTCTGCCGGGTATAAGAAGCCCTCACCTCCGCGCCTGTGAGCCCCTAGCTCCGCCTCCGCCGTGCCCAGGTTTGCCCTACCCCTCTAGTGCTCCGAATTCCCCCAATTTAGCCGTCTTCCCTCTCGCCGACCGCCACCCGCCATTGTCGGCGACCACCTCCTCGCCGGCGACCAAAACCCAATTCCCCGCACCCAAAGCACCTCCCCGACGAGGTAAAACTTCCCACGCTAGCAGCAGCGCAGGAGGAGACCCCAATCGACCCCTCCATGGGAGCCCCTGCCAGGCGGCGCGCCCTTCGCGCCGCCGGCCTGCCATGGCGCCGTG
>BCLF01000001.1:5641805-5659343 GCA_001602275.1 Zoysia japonica | reverse complement strand
GCGCGCACGGCACTCCCGAGGTCCCAAGGGAGCCCGCGCGCCGGGGGAGAGACCCCCTTCTGGGGCCCTCACCTCCCTCACCAGCGGCCACGCCCCAGCAACCTCGCGCGCCAGAGCGTGCGCCCGAGCACGCCATGCGCGCCCAGAGCGCGTCGAGCTACACGTCGGTCATGTCGCCGTTTCGATTCCCCAGGCGACATCCTCACATCCACATCACCACCACCACGCTACCCACACTGTCGAGGACCCAGAACACGAGTTCTTGGTGTAAAGCTCGCCTTGGCGCACCCGAGAACACGCCGGACGCACCGGTGCGCGTCCAGTGCGCGTCCAGTGTGTCCAGGGCGTGTCCAAAGCGCACCAGCACGTGTCCAGGGCACCCGGAGCGCGTTCTGGCCGCTCCACTCACATCTCGCCATATTCCCGGCCCAGGTCCCCGACCAATGGGCCGCGAAATACATTTCGACCAACCCCACGGGCCCCACGACCTAGAACACGTTCGTAGTTCCGTGTCCGTCCTTATGGACGCGGGCCGAACCCCCACTAGTTCACAGAATCGTGCACGCCACAGCTTCCACAAGCCAAGCCATGGTCATAGCCCAGTGTCCGTGGCCACAGACACAGTCACAGACTAAGTTAGGACACAGTCACGGAGTTGAGCTAGGACACGGCCCCAGTCATGTGTCCATTCTCACGGACATGGGTACGAAAACGATCACGTGTCCACGTGTCCACGAAAACTCCGAACTTTCACGTGTCCACGAAAACCTCGAACTCATCACAACCCACGGGTCCACGGGAAAATCCCCAATTTTGGACACCTGCGTGTCCAGAGGGCGTGGACACTGGCCGAACCCCGTGTCCACACAAATTTTTTTGCAGTCCGTCATAGCGCATTGCGGATAACTTTGCCGTCACATCCTAACTCCAATCATCCCAACCAATATACCATTGGAATCCGCATCACGAGCCCTACCATCCTAGCTTATCCAAACTCCATACCTTGTTTGGTGATTGTTTCTTTTCTTAGTCTCTTAGTTTTTCTTTGGTAGTCTTATCGTAGCTATTGTTTGTAGCCGAAGAAGAGCCCGAGTACGAGGAGGAACCCGAAGAGCCCTAATACAAAGAAGAACCCGAAGACGCCGCTAAAGACAAGTCCTAACACCCCCTTCAACCACTTTGAACCTATTTTTACTGCTGCACCTATAGAAACTAAATGCTTGCCTATATTTAAAATGTGTTAAACGTTGTGTAGTATAGTACCTATTCGATTCTAGGTATTTATATTTATGTCAGTAACTTGCTGTGAATAATATGAATACTACCTTGTTAGCCAATCGATGACACACCCTTGGTAACCATAGGACTTCTGCTCTTTAAATACTTTTAATGAACGAAAAGTGCCTTGATTAGAGAAATGCTTAGGACCCCAATTGTGGTACCTCGTACCGCCACACCTCATATCACTCGGTTGCAAATGCGTTAAGAAGTGTTTGGTAGTGTGAGTAAAATAAAATGGGATGGGACTAGTGCAACTGGTGCTAGGTGAAGAAGGGATGATTTTGGTCGTGGGGTGGGGCTCACTTGAGGTGATGGTGATAGGTGTGTAGGCTTCGCTGTGGTCCACCTGCCGTGGACGAGACCGCCACCCCTGCCATATAAGGACCGGTTCGTTAGCGCTCGACTTAGTAATTCCCGCGCAACCGCAGAACCTGTACATCTTAGACATGACTTATTCTCACTGGGTAGGTTTTTCCACATCGAGCCACTAGGAGGTCGAATTGACACAAGAGGCCAGGAGCAGGGCGTGAGATAACTCGCTGCCCAGCTTTCGACCATGTAATTGCTCGCGTCATGGGACCATAAGCCCACGGATATAGCCTCTGGTTTGGTAATACCCGGCGTAGTAGGGGACCAAGAAAAGATGTGACTGTGGTAAATCTTCACGATCCGGCTCCGAGAATGTACCATCGCGTCATCGGGAGTGAAACCTCGACGGATAGCATCTGGATGCGTCTTGGGTGGAATATGTGGAAACCTATATGGTTGTGGGATAGGCGTTACACAACTCTGTTGATCAGGAGTAGCGTAACATGTGGGTACAGTGTACAACCTCTGCAGAGTGTAAAATCCTTCCGGATAGGCCGTTGCCACGGTATTGGCATGCTAATGTTCGGGTACTTTATGATTAGATTTTCTATATTGCTTTGATGTGTGAGTGGGTGTAGCTACCCGCGTTTTGGAAATGTGTTGGCTGTGTGCCTAGGGCCGGTATGGAGGCGTACTAGTGCCCGATTTAAAACTTGAGTAACTGTGGGAAGAAGTGGAAACCTTCCCCAGGTCCACCCTACTAAAATATAACTGCAACGTTTTCTTCTCCTAATTAAAAACTCTCTTTCTGTTAGGAAGCCTAGCATAAAAACTTGCTTTCCGCAAAATTTGAACCATAAACCTTTCCTTGCTTTGCTATTGCGAATCCCCTCCTACCGACCGTTAGGATTTGCTGGGTACCTTTGTACACCCCTCCCATTGCTGTTGTTTTGCTCAGAAGATGAAGAGGACAAGGATGATGCCGACTATGAAGAGTAGAAGTCTTGCCCTTCGGTCAAGTTTGCCGATGGCGTGTTGTTAGTCTCCTAGGAATGTGAGGTTTGAATAAAGTCGCTGCGTCGACTTATGTTTGTAATATAGACGTGTTTGTCGGACCATACTAGGATATGTAGTACGTTGTACTAGTACGTGTAATAAATATCACTTTATTCTTAATATGTGTACCAAC
This sequence comes from Zoysia japonica, assembly GCA_001602275.1. Classification (NCBI taxonomy): domain Eukaryota; kingdom Viridiplantae; phylum Streptophyta; class Magnoliopsida; order Poales; family Poaceae; genus Zoysia; species Zoysia japonica. The sequence continues at coordinate 5,656,564 of BCLF01000001.1, read as the reverse complement.
TACTAGTCCAGAGAATGGTACTAGTGACACATAGACGCTCCTTTCCGAAAAGGGGGTCTCACAGTTGTCAGACTTGATATCGGTTAGGCAAGTGAAAGATGAACCCGTTGTTGATTATCTTCGGCGGTTTACAGATGTTAAGAACCGATGCTTCTTACACATCATGATCTTAGCTTTCTCAGATACTGTTTCGAGGCCGATGTTCTTAAACCTGGTCAGCTGATTTCTCATGTCATCCTCAGGGAAAGTAATCATGTACACATGGCATTTACAAGTTTTTTGACAGGCATAGATGCTGGAAGTTCAGCTTCATACTTTTGGTTTGGGCATACAACAGATTTAAACGGGCAGAAATACAAAAGCAAAGCATGCCCATTACATACTTGTTCATCAAGGCCCTGCGTACAAGTTAGCCGGGAGCCTGGGCTCTGCAATGGTCTTGAGTGAATGAGTGGGACCAAGCGCGGAATGGCAAGGCCAACTTCTCCAGCGCCCTGCCGTCTGGGAAGTGGGAGCTGCCACGCAAAGCCGTGGAGCAAGTTACTCCCTTTGTCCTACTATTTGAAATTTATTTCTTATCCCATTTGGAACTTATTTCTAGGATTAGTGATTTCTATAAATTTAATTAACTATTACATATTGAAATATTTTTAATGATGAATCTAGAAATACGAAGCTTATGTTGATAAAAGTTGATTAAATTTATAAAAAAAATAGTCAAATTGACAGTCAATAAATCTTTAAAATAAACTTAAAATAGAACGGAGAGTAGCAACGATCAAAGGGCACAATTTCCAAGCTAATGGGGACACCGGGACACATCCGGCGGCCAGAACCAAATGGCAGCAGGCAGAAGTCATGGCCTTTCAAATAGACCTTGCACTTCAAAACAGTAGCGGACCACGACCTTGAGCGATCCCATGGATGCTACGGTCCATTAAAAATTTACTAATTTTTTCATTAAAACTGGGTCAACGACTCAGGCCACAGCTTGTGTGGCCCCTCGTTGGGTCCAACACTGCTCAAAAACAAAAAACAAAAAAAATGCTCCGGCCGGAATTCTGCCGGTGCCTCCCACGAGGTGAAGTCTCGACCAATAGCCCAAGCATTGACGAGCAGTGAGCACACCGATGCCTTAGCCTCGAAGGCAGTTGAATGCCGTTAGTAAGGAAATCGATTTTTTTTACCAACATGGAGGAGGTTAGATGTAGTGCACCTGAACATGAATGAATGCTACCAAAAAGAAACATCGCATATGTTGTAACCTATGAAACCTAGCATGCTTATATACAAATCTTAATATATGAATTATGAAACTCGAACATCTCTCTGGCACCATAGTGTGCCACGTCATCGACGGTGCTCACAGCCATAGGATGAAATTGAACTCCAATCGCAGCCGTCGGATAAATCCGAACTCCAGCATTCACTGCCCCCCACCGACCCTCCGCACCGGCTGCCTCCGCCCGTGCTGCCGCGTGGGCGTGGCCATCCTCGCCTCCACGCTTGTACCCGCTGCTCCGGTCGCCCCCGCCAACCTCCAGCGCCGACCTGGCGCCTCCGTCCCTGGCGCACGTCCCCGCCCCACCCGTCCCCGCTGCCGCCCTAGGCTCCATCCCGGCCGCCGCGCACGCCGTAGATCGAGAGCGCCGAAGCCCAGGGGGGTGGAGTGGCGTGGGATCCGCGCTGGCCGGTGAGCCTCCGAATTTCTCCGCCGCCTTGCCCTTGATAGCTGGAGCCCCCTCATCATCCCGTTCGTTTGGAGCTCCAGGCCGCCCCCACCTTAAAGCAGTAGGATGCTGAGAGGATGAGGACGCACCAGCGAGAACACCACCGTGCAGGTCACCATTTTACTTGATGTGGTACACTTCTGACTTCTATCTTTTCTGATTGGCAGTTTTTTAGTTTTTTCCGAACTGGGACAGTTTTTTAGTTGGCACAAACTAGAACTATTGTTGTATTGTATGATGCCGAATGTAAACAATGATATCATGTGCCATCGCCGCTTTTCTTAGCATGCATCAGTAGAAGGTTTTCCTGGAGTATCTGTCAATATGCCAGAATTCTTATTTCTAATAGCGACATCATTATATGGTGATGGGTACTGAACATTTCTAGATGTGACATATAGTTTGGTGCACCTCCAAGCAAAATTTATTATTCCGTAACTCACAATGTAATTGTTACATGTATGCCATATAGCCTGCATCTCATATCCGAAATTTTCAATGTCACATTCAATCTTGATTCATCAGGAATGCATCAGTTATTTACATGTATGCCGTTTCTTTTTTCATTAATATCCACTGACCAAACGTTATGATATGATCTCTCCATTTTTTTTGTTGATGTTAGGGCATCATAATTAATTAATTTGCACTTCTAACATAAAAAATTCTATCTAGAAATAGTTTCCATTTATAATTGGTATAAGCTTTATTAAACTTTTCTCTCATTCTGGATTACTGTCTGTATGATCTTGAGCTAGGATTTTCATTTTATTTTTATTTTTTCAGAAAGATGACATGATGTATTCCAATTATATATAGATTCAAAGCGAGCGTTAGAACCCCAAAGTGTAGACGACTGGTTGGATTGGCTAAGCGGCGGACTGGATATAGATTTGCACCATACAATGAAGTTTAATTTATACATGTGCATATACGCTTGCTTTCGTTGATATTGTTGCAAATAAAAATTAGAAACACTATCGTCTTACGATATCAGAACATGTGATCAAATAATGTCCTTATGGTATGGGCTACGACTTAATGCATTTATTTGATTGCAGATGCTCTTTAAATATCTCAAAGTGAATTTGATAGTAATATGAATATGCAAAGACAGGTATATCCATACATCACACCATAAAGAGAAGTAAACAGGTATCTATGCACTTGTCTTGCTGTCAAACACCCCAGTGTGTATGATCAAGATCACGATGATGGATGCAGGGCCGTATAGGATCATGTTTCACTGATTGTCATGTAAAAGATGACCAGAGGAATAGTAAAATAAGAACCTTTGGTTCCTTATTTAGTACTGGAAAAGAAAATATGTCCAAAGCTGATATCCTACTGTTTATTCCTTGTTAAGCTTTTTTTTTAACTGTGAAGTCAAGTTAAAAAGTTGTCTTTTCCTCAGCCATGATAAACAGCTAACAGTGAACTGCGTAAGGCAAGGAAGTTATATATATAGCTATAGGACGTTCAGTGGGAGGAAGCAAACATTTTCTTTTGTGCACTAGATGTTGCCATAGGTGGCCTAATTAATATTTACCAAATAATGTTCTCATCAAAAGTTCCATCCATACTATTATCTTATAACAATAAATTCCTGTTAGTATGAAATGTTTCCTATTTGGTAGCAATGTTGCTTTTGCCTTCTACTTTACCGACTACGGAGTAGACTCTGAGAACAAGTTACCAAGGCAGAGAGCTTTTGAAATACGAGATTCACAGTAATGCTGTGCCTGGTGCATTGGTACCTCTCACCGGGGTTTCTAAGACCAATAAACAGAGTTGTCTGTATTAGGGTCCCGTTGTCCATGTCATGCTAGATATATAACGCGTTGAAAGGAATGTTTTGAATTTATTTTAGAGCATTTCTGGCATGAATCAATCAATCTGCATCTAAAAATCTACTCAGTCCAAATTAATATATATGCTTTCTATGAAGAACTATCCTATATTATTAGAGTGGGTAATCAGGTGCGGCAACGCCGGGCATCTTTCTAGTGGATTCCTTAAAAAAGGAAAAAAAATCTAATGGAGTCATGATAAAAGAGAGTGAAACAAAATCATTTAGAAAAAAAAAATGCTGATTTGAATTTACGCATGATGCACTAGGTTGGGGTTAGGAGGCATCAGGCATTATTTGTTGAGTAGAATCAAAGTGAAAGAATATCTTGGTGGAGCAGGAGGTGATGAGAGCTGAGAGGGATAACGTTCTGAGGATGCCTGGGACTCTTGAGTGCACACAGAGGATTCAGTATGATATCTCAGTCTTTGACCTCGGTACTAGAATATATTGATTACTAGATAGTTTCCAGGTGTGTTGCTCCGGCAATTTATGAATGGTTAGAAAATAATATGAAAATATAATTCAGTGGCTATCAATGACCACTGAATGCATAGGTATATTGAATACTTTAAAAAATTCATGTTGATGTAGTATTTCTATATTTTTTTATAATTTTGAAACCATTTGAGTAATTATTTTTTAAAAAATAAATATTTTGAGTAATTCATGAACAGAGAACACACCCGAAGAACAAAAGCAGATGAACATAGTGAGAGGCAGCTCCAATTACAATTGCTTCATCAACACTTCTTATGTTCACCTGCACATCAAATAAGAAAGAAAACTTTCAGTATTCAACGTACTATATTAGATTACCCTGACAACTTTCAGTATTCTACATACTATATTGGATCAGTCAAGAGCAAAAATAAAATGATGGGCTAAACAAAGGAACAATCCACAGCGAGTCAGGTCAAGGAAATGGACTTCGGCCATCAAGCATAGCAGTGCATTAACACGCTATAGCCACCATGAAGATGATGCGGGGGGCATAGCGATGGAGACGTAGTCAGAGCTAGATGCCGAGGACTCGGCGTACTGCACGGAGCCATCAACGCCCAAGGCCGAAACCGTATATCCTTGCTCGGACAGCATCGAAAAGGATAGAATGAAACATCAAAGAAAAACTTTAGCTGCGGCAATGGAGAAAGAAAATGCACGAGACTGAAGAGTAAGATGAGCCAAAATAAATCCGAGAAATCCGTCTCAAGCTGAAGCCAACAGATTTGTTGCAAAAAAAAAGAAAGAACTAAAACCAATAGATTACGAAAACAATTGGTGAATGAAATAGCCAACGCCACACGGCAGGGTGAAATCCAAGAACCATCCCTAGGAAACCAAGCTGCAGTCAGAAAATTGGACCGTAACCCCATGTCCACAACTAAATCTCATAGGTTCATTCCATGTTGCAAGCACCAAGAACCGCCAGATGGACCAAAGAGTGCATCTTTAAGAGAAGGAAGTAAGAGGCAAGGGAGAAACTGTTGGGCAGGGGCTTTGGGTGCGGATATTGGAGAGATGAAGGAGATTAATGGTGTGGGGTGGGTAGGGGACGGGAGCAGAAGCGGTAGAGGAGACAGAACTGTGAGCCTTGAAGGGGATTAATGAGGAGGTGTGCGGTGGGAAGAGGAAGAGAACCCAGGAGACTGAGAGGCTGCTGCTGTGGGTGGGAAGGAGGGTTGCGTGGGATCTGACAGCTGCGAGAGATTGGCAGGCAATGATCGGACGGTGCAAATAAAATTGATGACGTGGCTTTATAAGAGTTGAGAATAGAATGCTTACGATGGTGATTATATAGATATTATAGATGTCTCTAGTATTTAAAGACATGATATTTTGTGGTGTTAATACAGCTCTCCTTGGCTCTTATTATATAAGATACACCCTCTCACTCTCTTCCATATATCACCTTATTCGTTACATAGCATTGGAACGTTGTACGTGTAGGGTGGGCTTGGGAAATGTTTTTAGCCTGAGCTTCTTATGTTTGGAATATGAGGCATCATGATTAGAGACTTGTAAGTGGCAGGACCAGGAAGCTACGAGGAAATAGATGGGTTCATGCGATGCTAGTTGGGTGCCTAAAGAACTAACTGGCGCTGCATGTGCATCCACAACAGGGCCTCTCAGAACCATAACCAACGATTGTGGAAGAGCTAGTTTAGGTGGTCTGTCAATGCAACTAAAGGGAGGGCATCTCAAGCAAGCTGGTGCAGCTTACCAAGCGGGCAGACAGGCACGCAAAGGCCCATCAGCATCGCCATGACGGTTGCCAATAGTAAGATCAAGGCGCGGTGGCCACTGGCCAGACGAGACAATCAGCCAAATCGAACTTAACGCCGAGGGCTCAGCGAGGCAAGCACAGCAATCCACCAAACTCGGTTCTCTTCTTTGCTGAACGCTAAATAATCTCTGTTCCACTCCTCAGCAACAGCCACCCACACACTACACATTTTTTATTGCATTTTTTATGCGCATTATATATTGAAGGATGAGCCTTCTTATAAATGTGTTGGTTTCTCATTGCATTACTGGAAATTTTCCAATTAATGATATAGAGCATTCCCTCTGTTCATACGCTCCTTATTTTCGATCTTTCCTTCACCACCCCTCCTTATTTTCATACGCTATATACTTTTCCATCTCTCCTTAATTTTCATGCATAACTTCTAAAATGACTTCTTTGATTTCTGAGACGGAGGGATTAGTACATTATAGAAGCTGCAATGTTCTTCTGATGAGGAGCTGCTCCCTAGCTTATTCTATCCTGCCTAGACATTAGCTAGATAGATTTTGAAAGTGAATACAACACAACTTCTAGCAGGAGTTGATCGGTTGGGGCGAAGAGGCACCAGGAGCCGCATTCACATCATGAGTATTCAGTCTCGCTGCACAGATGTGATTGTCGTTGATTGGACCAGCCAGCAAAGCTTCAAGCATTTTTGGACTAGAATTGCTCCACATACAGGAGGTAATTGGAGCCTTGGAGGCTGATAGCCACCCCAATCGCCTTGAGTCTATTCATAGTATCATCCACGAGAGGTCAGAGGTGAGACACACGGTGCAGTAGGAGCAAAGAGATGGTTATCGTGGCTGGAGCAACATCTGCTGCTACTGCTCTAGTAAAACAGAACTGTGGAAGAAAACATAGCAGATGGTGTATAATAGTAAATAGCCGAGAAAACTGAATGCCTGATGTATGAAAACCAACTCTCATGTCATCACACCAACAAAGATGGAAGTCGACGGCGAGCATCGTAGTGACATACTGATGCAGCAGCTGCTTCTGTGTAGGAAGCCATCAGAAGGTGTAGCAGTGGGAATCCTTGTCATCGGCTACATCATAGGCCTCTGTAGTAACCTTGAGGGCACACAAGATCAGCAGTAAGGCTTGCATTTTCAGAAGGTATTGCCTATTCCTCTCAGCTCTGACCTCCTGCTACTCGATGATATTCACTTCCATTTTGACTCTACTCAACAAGGAATTCATAAATGGATGTGGTTCCTGATGTCTCCTAGTCCATCATGCTTCCGATTCAGATCTCACGACTCCGTTGCATTTTTTTTTTCTTTGTAAGGCATCCATTTTTTGTTCATTTCCAGAAACTGAGTAGCCTAAGGATATATAAGACTAATGAGTAGGCGCCAGAAAGAGTAGCACCTTCAAAATCTGTTATGCATCAATGTGATTCAATGAGCATCAATGTTTGTAATGTGAACTTATGATTCTATTAAAATGTTATAGATATTGCGAAGGAATCATCTACATTTATTGTTTTATTGCTCTAGCTCAGTTGACTTCAATGACTATCGCAGTACAAAAGAGCTCTTCTTCCATGTGCTTCATTCAATGTGATCTGTTACCTGTTACATGTACCTCAATCTGCAATAGCACTTTTCTTTTTTTTTCATTTTTTGCTGAACGCCTATTCTTTATTAAGCTGAAGAGTTATAGGAAGTACAAACGTTTCTAGAAACCAAATGCCTACTCTTTTTTTTCGTGAACATCTACCTTTTTTTTGTATTAGCATGAATATGATTAGCTGCACCATAATTTGCTCCTTAACCACAGGCTCTTGTTGGTCCGGTACAAACCTGCTCGCATCCTGGCAGTCCCGTGGAGTGGCCAAGAACCACGGCAGCACCAGTTCTTCCTTTTTTTGGTTCCCACGTGTGTGTGCATCCAATCCCGAATCAGTGCGACACAATACGCTTCCAACACAAAACCAATTTTGAAAAAAATACCCTCGTGCGATGTATTTATTTGACTGTGTGCTCTGGCATGTTGCTAGCCTAATTAATTGGCTGCCAATGAGCACCTAGCTTGCCTCAGGTTTAAAACGAGATTTGATCCTAGTAATGACGATGCTTCTTGTTGTAAGATGAAGAGCAATGCTTCAATTAGTAGTGAGTGGTTGGTGCGTTGCTGGACATTTAACTAACCGCATATATATATTATCAAATCTTGCAGTACAAAAAATTGAAAATGCGAACACCATGTGAGCTGAAGCAGTCCGTTTCCGTTTTGGAGTTGGATTTGATGGCTAACATGGCGATCAGCGCTGCAATTAGCCTCCAAAGCTCTAGTATAACAACATTCATGACTTTATACTTTTGATAATATATGCATTCAAATGTTAAAGACATCCTTGCCGGCATGGGCAAGACGAGTGAAAGAATTATTCAACGCCCAGTTGCCCTGCGTATACGTTTTAAGGTATGTGTGTGGTTTAAGACGGAGCAATTCACAGAATAAATGCATGCATTTTTTTTTATTGGAACCAGTACCAAGAACGTGGGGTACCCAACCAGTACCGAGGCTGGGTGCAACTCCATTACACGCAGCCTGCACCCAAGGTGTACACATGCCTGTGCAACTACGGCAGGTGTTTCTTCAAATAATCCTTGCCTTCCTCGCGACCTCATTCATCATGGCCTGACGATGGATCCTGATGCCTTCTATTCCCGAGTCCCTGACTGGTCACTGGAATCAGGTGTTATGCTCAATTTGGAATACTAGTAGCTATCCAATGATGCTAGAAATTACAGGGAAGATTATTTGACAGGAGGCAAATTACGCTATGTGCCCTGAAATATATGAGAGCCACACTACGAGCTAATAGATGTCCATTTTGGGAGTGATTGGTTCCCGCATTACTAACCAGGTCTTACGAACGCAACTATAGTTTGTTTGGTTGTCTGACCTGTATCCCCACCTTGGTTTGTCACGTGCAAGATTCGCTCCTCAGTGTGGCCCAATGGGGGGCAAAAAAGTTGAAGCCTCCTTTGCAAGAATTTCACAAGAATTAGTTTAATTTTACAAAAAAAATTATAAAAAACAGAAAAAAAAACTCCATCTTCCAAAGGAGGCCACAAGCTTCTTTGAGAAAGGTTGGAGAAGATATTTTAGACTTATACTTAATAACTAAAAATAAGAGGAATTTTTAGGAAGCTTTTGAATATGCTTTAACAGTATTAAGTGAGATATTAAAAGAACCATTTTACGTTCATCTAAAATGAATAAATATAATTTTCGTTTGCATTTCAGTTCTAGAGGGAAAGTTCAAAACCGAAGAGACTAAGAATGGAAGCAGTAAATATTTTACGGAAAAAAGAAATTCTCTCATGTACTCTCTTAGTTTTTAAATTATTGACACCGTTGATTTTTAACTTCAACTTTGACCATTCATTTTATTCAAAAAAAAATGTACTCTAATGCTCCAGCGACAGCATGAGCTCCGGCGGCGGCTCGAGCTCCAGAGGCGGCTGTGCGACCTCACGCCGGCGGTCGTGTTGAGCTCCGACGGTGGCGGCAGCGCGAGCTTTGGGGGTGAGCTCCGACGGCGCGGCAGCAGGTTTCGACAGCACGGCGCGAGCTTCGGGGCGAGCTCCGACGGCTTCGGGGATGGGCTCGAGCTCCAGCGTGACCGAGGGCGAGCTCTTGGGGCCGCGTATGAGAAAAGCTGGGTGAGAGCCGCGTATCACATCCGCCGTTTTTCAATGCAACGTAGAGAAGCGTGGCTGCGAGACGCGCCAAATAATTTTTGCGTTTGGCAGTGGAAGCGGCGTTTTTTTGTTGAAAAGCTGCAAAAACGCGGTAACAACAGGGCTTATAAATAGAGTACATATCAGTTTTTAAAAAAAGTATAGATGGCGGTACAATATGCACAGAACCCGTACCTAATGGGGTAATTACAGGAAAGAGATATAATAGAATCTATCTATTACAAAAAGAACTGTCTCTAACAAAAAGGACGTTGTGATGCACCATTTTCCTGTGTCTGAGTCACCTGACTATGGAGTGAAGTTGCCACTTTCATGAATTTCAAGATGTCTGTGACTCCATATGCCAAAACATAGCTGGAGCCTTCAACTCCATATTGTCTTAGCTCTTGGGATGCGTGCTCTATGGATTATGTGATGTTAGAGCCTACAATTTCAAGTTCTATGGGAATTTCCATGCTCTATGGATTGTACGGGTTTTTTATTGCTCTATGGATTGTGTGATATTAATAGTAGTAAAGCCTGCATACAAGCAGCATATATTTTTAATCATTTATACCTTATTGACTAGCTTATGTTTTTAATTGCATTGAATTCTGTTATGGAACCTGTACGTCACTTAATATAGGTGATGATTTATTATTTCAGGGAAAATTGTCTGTTGGAACAATGGCATCTTTCATTGGTTACACATTCACATTAACCTTTGCTTTAAGTATCAAGTCAAGTTTCATATTTTTATCGCATACTTAGGTATTTGACATAGCAAGTATTTTTATAGGTTCAAGGAGCTGTTAATACCCTTGGTGATCTACGTGGAACGTTTGCTTCTGTAGAGAGAATAAATTCAATTTTGTCAGCAAAGGATGTTGACGAATCACTTGCTTACGGTTTAGCCAAGAAACTAGACAATGAAGAGCTTGAGGCTTCCAGTGGTGGAACTTATGGAAATGGCTCTGTTAACAAGCATTTCATGTCAGCACTGAAATCATCCAGTAGCTGTAGTGAACTTGCCTGGCCTGGTGACATCGAGCTAAAAGGTCTGTCTGCAACTTTTCTAATTTAGATAATTTACTTGAATAAAATCTTTCCATATTATATGCTATATCCCAACTTTCATCTGCATTATATATCATCACAACTTCGATTTGTCATATGCTTATCATACATTCACTAAATTTGACCTTTTTTTATTGTCAAAGACATAATTAAAAAGGTATATTGTTATGTCCACTGCCGGCTATTAGGAGATAGGCAATCTCTAGCTGCCATAGTTTGTTAGGTCACCATAAGAATAGGATCTGAAGTTAAGTTAGGTTGGATCTACTATTTGTTAAGAGATGGATCTGTTATGATCAAATCTTTAGTTGGTTGTTTAAGAAACTATAAATACCCCCCAACAGAGGGAGGAAAGTAAGAAATAGAACAGAATAAATCTGTTCTGGGGCTTCCCCTTGCACCTCCTGCCCCTTTGGACGCCGTGAGCACCACGACGCCAACTCCCATCCTTACAATCTACACAACCGCCGAAGGATCAATGATCCTACCAATCTGGTATCAGCGATGTCACGCCCTCCTCCCACCACCGCCATTCTCCACCTAGGCACTGAACCCCAACTGGGCGTCGAACCCCACCTGGATGCCAACCCTCACCTAGGCATCGAACCCCATTGGGCGTCGAACCCCACCTGCGCGTCGACCCCCACCTCGATGCCGACCCCACCTGCGTGCCGCCCCCACCTGGGCACTGACCGCACCAATGGTTGAGGCCCTGACACCGAATGACTTCGCCAAGGTGGTCAACGACCTGAACCGCGCCATCGCCGACATCTCCGTTCACCTCTCCACATTGAAAATCAGCAGACGCCGCCACCATCGACCGTTGTCACCCTTCCACCAGTGTTTTCTTATGAGATGCAGGGCTACGGCACGACGGGGCTGCCGTAGCCGAGCGCGCCGAACCGCCCCAACACCCTAGCAGCAGATGCCGCCACGGCCGCCGTTGTCGCCGCAAGCCTCCCCCTCATCTCTGTCAAGGCCCTGGAGGACGACATGGCCACAGATGCGGCTGGCCTGCCGCTGCCCAACGTCTTCCGCGCACCAATCCGCCCTAACTGGGCCAGGTTCGTCCACAAGTTGCTGTCGAGCAACAAGCGCCAGCCCTACGCCGTCTCCCGCCGCGCTGACCGCTACACCAACCGCAAGGGCCCGCTCATCATCTACGGCACTAAAGGATACAAGATCGGCAATGCCTTCCGCAACCTCTCGGCTGTTGATGTTGCCGACGTCGAGCGCCTTAACCTGCTCAACCTCGCCCCTGGTGGCCACCTCGAGCGTTTTGTGATCTGGACCGAGAGCGCCTTCAAGCAGCTCGAGGAGGATGGGGCCTTCAAGGACACCATCCGCACCGGTGGTCATCAGCCCCGACCACTAACCACAGCTCCAGAATGATAAAGCTTTCAATTACCCAATTTTTTAGCTCGAGGACGAGCTGTTTGTCGAGGCGCGGAGAGATGTTATGTTCACCGCCGGCTATTAGGAGATAAGCAGCCTCTAGCTGCTATAGTTTGTTAGGTCACCATATGTTGTGGTGTGTTGTGGACGCCACTACACCCTGCCCAATAGCAGCAGCCAGTTAGTTATGGTTTGTTAGTTTAAAGGTTAGGTTGTTTAGAATTTGTTAGTTAAAGATTAGGTGGTTTAGGTTTTGTTTAGCCCTATTGTCTATATAAGACAGGCAGGAGATCCATTAAGAGTAAGCAGAAAAGAAGTTGATCTGTCTTAGGGGGGAAAATTACCTTCAGCTGTAGCCGTGGCAGGGAACGTGTCCCAGCGCGGTGGATCCTCCACCCCAACAATTGGTATCTAGAGACCAACGCCGGCGCGTCGCGTCAATGGCCGGCGCCATCGATCCTGTGGCCACCACCACAATGGCTTCAAAGCTCGATCTCCTCATCGCCATGATGGAGAACATCTGTCAGGAGGCAAATTATGCTGAACATCGTATTACAACTATAGAGGAGCCAGATCGCGCTGCTGCATGCAGTGCCATCACCGGTCAACATGGAGGTGTCGGCATCACACACGAAGACAGAAATCGTCGTGACTATGGTGTTGCCTCTAATAATTAGCACCACCACCGTTCCAGACGTCTCTTCAACCATTAGGGCCGATCTGTACAGATCGATCCCCGATGTCCCTATCAAGATGTCATTGCCATTTGCACCACATCTTCTTCCTCCGGCTGCAGCAACGAAGGAAGCAAGGAGGCACGTATCCACAACTATTTCAGCTCCTAGACATCGACTACCGCAAGTACGACGCTGTCGATAAGGCCCAAACGATACGTGCCAGCAGAATCAAGGAAGCGTACCGAGGCAGTAGCTGCATCATCGACACCATCACCGACGCCGTGACCATCGCCAGCAGCCCTGCTGCAGGCAACAGCAGCACCGGCAAGGCGTGCAGCTGCGTCGACCTCATCTCTTACAGAAACTACAACCTACACCTGCGCATGGGTAGATTAGGCCTCATGCGCATGTCACCCCCGGGGCTGATAACACGCTTCTCATACAGTTACAGCCCTGGCCTGGATGGGTTCCATTGGGTAGGCGGCAACCTCTGGTTCTCGAGATTTCAGCTGTCATTGATTAGGATTAAGTTCTCGAGCCGAGATGTAAAAGGTTTAATTAGTGTCACAGCACGAGGACGAGTTGTCTTTGGGGAGGGGAGTAGTGTTGTGGCGTGTTGTGGACGCCACAACACCGTGCCCAATAGCAGTAGCCAGTTAGTTAGGGTTTGTTAGTTTAAAGGTTAGATTGTTTAAAGTTTGTTAGTTAAAGATTAGGTTGTTTAGAGTTTGTTTAGCCCTGTGTTATCTATATAAGACAGGAGGAGATCTATTGATGGTAAGCAGAAAAGAAGTTGATCTTTCCATGAGGGAAGATTACCTTCAGCTGTAGCCGTGGCCGGGAACGTGTCCCAGCCCGGTGGATCCTCCACCACAACACCATAATAATAGGATCTGTAAGTTTGGTTGGATCTACTATTTGTTAGGAGATGGATCTGTTATGATCAGATCTTTAGTTGGTTGTTTAGAAAACTATAAATACCTCCAACAGGGGTGAGGAAAGCAAGCAATAGGACAGAAGAAAATATGTTCTAGGGCTTCCCCAGCGCCTCCTGCCCCTTTGGGCGTCGTGAGCACTACTGCGCCAACTCTCTCAGTTCTACAATCTACGCAGCCGCCGGAAGGTCAACGATCCTACCATATATATTACTCACCCCTTTCTTTTCGTTATGATGTTTGCTGGTTAGCTCTAATATTCGATCTAACCAATGTCATAGAAAAAGAATTGTCGGTATACTTCTAATTATATCTCTTAATGTGAAATGTACATACAACACCTAGTGCACTAGCGTTTAACCAGTTTGGATTCGACACTGGTATGCGATTAATGCTATGTTCCTTGCAGACGTCTACTTCTCTTATCCATTGAGATCTGATGTGGAGATATTAAATGGATTTGATCTTACAATCGACTGTGGAAAAGTCACTGCACTTGTTGGGCCTAGTGGTGCTGGGAAAAGCACAGTGGTGCAACTTTTAGCTCGGTACTATGAGGTATTGCTGTTTCTCTGTAGTGATACTGTTATTTTTTCATTATAGTATCAATATTTAAGTGTTTCTATTTTTACAGCCAACTCAAGGTTGCATAATCGTGGCAGGGGAAGATATTCGTGTATTTGATAAAAGAGAATGGTCTCGAGTAGTCTCTCTTGTTAATCAGGTATACCATCATAAATTTGACACCATGTATTGTCCTTGTGTACCTTAATTATTGTAGTATGGTCTTAGCTCTTTCCGTTAGCAATTGAAGATATTATACTGCTAATTTTTTAATGAGCAAATTACTTATTTCCCCCTTTTTTTGGAAGCTATCCCTTATTTGTCCCTTAAAGTTTCAACTTCTCTTATGTACCCGAAATCTAAGACTATCATTTTTATCCCTTTTTTCCATATTTTTTTGAGTATGCGCACAATTTTACCCTCAACAAGCTATACCTTATTTACCCCCAAATTGAATAAATGAAAAAAAGGTCATTTATGTTTCTTTTCAGATTACTAATTAATCAAGAGCCAAGATATTATGAATAATATAAAAAGATAAGAA
>BCLF01000001.1:5605057-5629053 GCA_001602275.1 Zoysia japonica | reverse complement strand
TTATATTGTTGTCTCTATTGAACTTTACTACAAGAAATTTGTTGATGATGCCCCACGTTTGCCATAGAATGCAAAAGATTCCTCACTATCCATCTTTTGAATATATATTATATACGCCTTCCGTCCCAAAATAAGTGACGTTTTTGACTTTTTAAAATCGATGTTTGACTATTCATCTTATTCAAAAGATTTACGAAAATGCAAAAATAAATAAATCAAGCTTAAAGTATTTCTAATAATGAATCATTTTACAATAAAATAAATAATTTTATCACAAATTTTTGAATAAGATGAATGGTGATAGGGAGATGTTTGAAAATCTAAAAAAACACTTATTTTGAGACGGAGAGAATATTTTTTAATAATTTGAATTATTATTAATAATATTTAAAATTTAACTATAATTTTATGTAAATAAAATAATTATTTTAAATAAGATGAATAATTAAAGATATTCAACAATGACATCAATATAAGAACAGAGTATGGGATGATCTTTAAAATTCAGAGTCGTCTCTGGAATATTGCTGTCAAAGGGAAGGTTAGTTATATGTCACCGAACCGTAGATGGATTCAACACCCCAGCTGAATCTGAATCGAGCTTGATCGAGTAGACATGTTCCACAACAGTGAACCAGAAAATACAGATGATGTTTCATATCCATTTTACTTTCCATATAGTAACAAAACTCAGTATGCTATATCCCTGGAAGTGTTTATTTTTTCATATATATCATCTAGGAGTACATATATGGTAAAACCGACTTGGATTCTACAGAGAAATTCCGCTCGCTTCAAGTATTTCCTGAATGATCCTCTCTAGCGCTCCATCATCAGTAACGACAGTCTCATGGCGAGCCTTGTCAAACTTGACGGACCTGTATTGCTGTCCCTGTCCCGGGTGCTGTCGCATCTTGTCATCGAACGCCAACATGCCGATGAGATTGATCTTCCCGTCGCCATCACCGTACGCAAACTTCGGGGGCAGATCAAAGTCGTGCTCCCAATACACCAGCTGCCGTGGCGTCTTAACGCCCACTCCGTTGAAGCAGGTCACCGGAACCAGCGGCGCCAGGAAGTTTTTCGTCTGCGGGATCGCGCGTTTCCTGAAGGGCTCGACGCCGGCGCCGAAGCCGATGGCCACCAGGAGATCTTCCAGGTCGTACGCGGAGTAGTTCCGGTGCTTGGTGACCACCAGCGGCCCGTGCCCGAACACCTGCGCGGAGGGCAAGAACATGATCGCCGTCTCGAAGCTCCGCCACATCGGCCGCAGAGACAGATCCGTCGCTGCTGGGACGTAGAACATGCCTGGCCCGGAAGCGAGGTTCTTCACGGGCTCCATGAACCCCTCGGAGAGCGTCGGCGCGGCCATGAAGAGGTGATTGATGTGCCGGTTTCGCCACGCCAACGGAGTGCTCCGGACGAACTCGAGTGCCACCATTCCTCCGAAGCTGTGGCCGAAGAGGATGACCTTGGTGCCTCTCCTCTTCTCGCTCACCTCCTCGATGAGTTCCATCAGCCGTTGGAAGTACCGGGTGTAAACTTGCGATGGCTGACCGGGAACCGGAGGAGCGCGGCGGAGGTCGTAAGGAGCCCCGAACAGAGTTTCTCCGTCACGGTAACCCATTCCTTCCAGCGTTTCTCTCAGCTTTGCAAGGCATTCCTCTCTGTACAGTAGACATGCATGCAGCATTATTTCACGATGTACTATATATTTAACTAACTATTTATACGCATTCGATGGTCTTACGGTCTACGAGGGTCCTTGGACGAAAACCCTTTTGCCGAGCCGAAGTTGGGCACTCGCGTCTCGACGCCGGGCAGGTTCCTGTAGTCGTTGACGACAGGGTCGTAGACGAGGCGCATCTGCTCCTCGAAGCACGGCGCGTAGTCGTGGGCGAGGAGGTCGGAGCTGTTCTCCCACAGCCCGAACCATCCCTTCCCCTTCATCGCGCCGCAGCGCGGCACCGACGGCTGGTACTCCTCGGTGAGCCGCGCCTCCAGGCTGCTGCAGCTCCCTCCAGGTACTAGAACGATCGGGTGGAGCTCACCGGCGCCGACATGGTGTGCACCGGAAGTTGAGGAAAGGTACTCTCGGAAGGGGGCGGGGAGCAGGAAGAGCGCCAGAGACAGCAGGCGTAACAGCAGAGGAACACCCATGGGTGATGTCCGTTAATTAGCTCGATGATCTCCTAGGTGCAGTCTCACTACTGCTCCTATGAAAGGATGCAGTGAGCTCACTGCCTCATTAATAGGAGGCAGAAGAAAAAAAAAAACTATGACTTGTGGGTTTCCCAGTCCCTTTCCTGTCTGCTTCTTCTATTAATTTCATGTTGCTTTCCTCGTCCTTCACTTTGCTTCACGTTACAATCCTCTTGTCGACGCTTTCATAGTTTCATGGTACTATCATTTACATTTGTTTTTCTACTAATACTAATAATATTGCATTTGTATTCTACGTACACGTCCAGCCAGGTATTGCTTTCAGAGGGTACTCAGAATGATGGCCAGGGAGCATGTAGCATTTGTGATGTGTGACGGGTCGACACGAGAAACTAAAAGGGTGGCCACACGTTGTCTATCAGTTATGTGCACTTCTCTGGTTGGCTTTGCCTGAAATAGGCAGTAAGAAACGTCAATTCGGTTCATGTAGTTCCCACTTACTCTCCACGAGTAGGTTTGAAGAATAGTTCAACCATTTTGGATCTTCTATATATGCATCCTCTCTCTGAAATAACCAGTGATGAAATATAAAAGTTTTTCATATGTAAAAAATCTTTGTTCCAAAATACAAGTATTTTTGGGATTGGTTAAACTCTTTTAACATTGACTGATAATGTCTAGAAAATTAAATAATTTCTAATATAAATAGTTACATACTATAAAAAGTTTGTTTTATGATAAATCTACTAACATAATATATATATATATATATATATATATATATATATATATATATATATATATATATAATATTGTTAATTCTTCATTATTAATATCAAATTTAAAGAATTTTGACTTTGACAAACCTAAAAAATTTTGGCGGAATGGGCGAAGTCATCCTTCAACTTTCACCAAAAGCTCAATTTCATCCCTGAACTAGGAAAGTGACCAATTTCATTCCTTAAACTTTCAATTTTGGTTCACTTCCGTCCCTCGTCCTAGCTGGACGGACATCTCATCAAGTCCAGTTAGCTTGCCACACGCGAAATTACTCTTTTGTCCTCATTATTCTTCTCAAAAGGCAGCATGAACTGCTCTTTCCCATCGTTCTTTCACTCCTGCCGATCCTTCATTTTGCTTCACGTTTAAAATTGTTTCTGTTTTTCTCCTTTTATATTGCAGTTTATTTGGAGAAAAAAAACTACATTATATTTTATATGTCAAAGAACCGGGAAAATGTCAAAAGAGCCTATAGCTGCAAAATAAACTAGAAAAATGTCGAAGGAACGGCAAAATGCTAACAGGTTATGCTGCAAAATTTCAAAGACTAGCATGAGGGAAAGAACAATTGGGAAGAGAAACAGATTGTGCTGCTTTTGAGAAGAATAATGAGGGCAAAAGGGTCATTTCACATGTGGCAAGCTGACTGGACTTGATGAGGTGTCCGTCCAGCTAGGATGAGGAATGGAAACGAGCCAAAATTTAAAGTTCAAGATGAAATTGGTCACTGTGATGTTTCAAGGATGAAATTGAGCTTTCGGTGAAAGTTGAAGTATGACTTCGACTATTCCGCCAAAATTTTTATATTTTGGAATGGACGAAGGGAGTAGCTAAATTTTTTAGTGGTGGAACTTTTCATTAAACTGTTTCTAGTTTTCTTTTTTGAAATTATTCAAAGGTGCAAGTTTAAGTTACTTTATGCAGCCAATCCATCCAATTTTATTTAGTTGGTGTAAAAACAACAACTTGCATATATATAGAACCAGTTTCACTGCTGTACCACCCTCTGCTATGGGTTCGCTGACACGGGGCCCAACCCCACACGGCAGCAAGGGGGCAGCACGGCAAGTGAACCCCACGCCACATATACATACCTTTTGAGCGAGACTAGACGCAGTCACCCAGATATACCCGATGGTGGACCGGGCCAAATATTTAAGCCGGAGCAAACTCTGCCTTTAGCCACGTCCGACAACGTTGCTGATCATCTGGATCGTGCATGCGCACCGCTCAACATACTCCCCTGATGTTTTACTCGTAGGCTCCCCTTGTTTCTGTGCTAGGATTTGTTTTCCCTGCTCTTAGTTCTTCAAGCATTTTTCAAGCATGGTGGTTTCAGTTTTACTGGTAGGCTCCTCTGATAACGCACTCGTGGATCATGGTTCTGATGTACAGGTAGAGGTGAAAAAGAGCAAAAAAAAATTAAACTAAAAATAAAGAGGAACATATCGAATTAGAATTGGATTAAATTTTTATTAATTATTTTGAACTAAAATTTAATAAGCACCAATTTCTTTTGTGGAAGGGTTCATGGACCGAACTTTTTTATCATCGCTATGTACAGGTTGTAGCCAACTAATTAAGCAGCCGCGAGGAGGCAAAATTTGTTCAAGCCGAATCAATCGGTTGTACATTTCGATATTTGAAGTTCAATTGCTGAAGCGAGTGCTTAAGTTTGAGTTTGAGAACCGAGACAAAACTTTTAACAGACACCACTTACAACGATCATATTCACTGGTCGGTACCATGGAGAGTTGGTAATGGCGCCTTTAACACCTGATGCTTACTTGCCTATATTGAACTATGGTATGTTATACTCCTTCTATTTTTAAATGGATATCACCGTTGGCTTTAACATCAACTTTAATCATTCGTCTTATTAAAAAAATTAATAAATATTATATATTTTGTTATAATTTGATTTATCACTACAGTTATTTGAATTATAAATTAAAATTTTACACATTTGAATTAATTTTTTAAATAAAACAAATGGTTAAAATTGATGTTAGAAATCAACGACGCCATCAATTTAAGAATGGAGGGAGTATGTAACACAGCACGTGAATTGTGTTTGTTATCTCGTCATGGTACTGTTGTGTGGTATTCATGAACAGAAAATCGCTCTTGTTGAACACTGCAATTTGGGCATTCGTTTGGGACCAATTTTATTGCCATCGGAGCTCACTTTGGAATAAGTCAAAAGTAAAGTACCAGAACAAACACTCGATCGAACATTATATTATCCAAAGCTGGTTGCATGCTCTGATCAATTTGTATCCTCTGATAATGGGAGCTGCTCATAACAACATGATGGCATATGTTTTGTACTTATATTAGTCATCTTCGTGGCGCACCGAAGAAGTTGTAATTAATTTATTGTAAGCACACTAGTTAATTATATCCTGATCCGTTCAACGTACTTCTTGCTGCATGTGACGACCACTGCACAAACATAACCAAATGCATGCAGTTTCATCAGAGAAAAATTCATACATTGATCGTGTAACACATGCTTCCTCCGGTTTCAAATTGATGTGGTTTGAATAATCATTTTAGATCAAAATGAAGTTAAGTTATTATCTTGATAGTAATAATTTAAGAACGGAGAAAGTATTATTACGAAAAAGAAAATACAAACCTGATGGCGGCGGCGTTTACTGCAGGATCAGCGACCATCCAGGCGACGACGGAGGGGATGGTAGAGGAACCACAGCGTCAATCGGCGGCACTACAGCTGTTTAAATAACAGAAAAAAAAAGTGAACACATTTCCTGTCAGTCTCGTTAATTATACGTGTGCCCCATATATAAATTAACATAGGTTGTTGTCCTGTCTGATCAATCAATACTCAGGAGCTAGCTAGGCAGAAGCAGAACACACAATATAGAGAGACCTTCATTTACTTGCGCTGGACTTACTTGCGCGGCAGGCGACGGCGAACCGGTCCACGGGCACGTTCTGGCGGCCGCACGCCGCGAAGAGCTCGACCACGCGCGCGGGCCGCGCCGGCGCCGGCAGGATCTGGCTGATTTCGCCGTCCACGACGTGGCACGCGCACGAGATGGCGTCGTACGCGAACATGGCGTTGAAGCCGTCGCAGCACGCCTGGTCGGGCGCGTACACGCCGGGCTCGCTGAGGAAGGCGGCGCACGGCAGCATCCCCTGCAGCAGCGGCCGGCACTCTGTCGGCTGAGGGCCTCCTGGTGTTGGAAGCTCGTCCGCGGCTGCCTTTATCGCTCCTTTATCGATCCTGATCGCCGCAGATGGCTGCAGGTTGTGGGCGATGACCATGGCGAAGACGATGAGCAGATCAGTCACGGCGCATTGCTTGTTGGAGGTTGCCATGCGGGACTGTGGAGAGGACTCGTGTGTTGCGTTACGTGGTACTGTGAGGCTAAGGTGCGCCAGGTGAACAATTTATAGGACGGGGTAGTGGCTCGGTACTTTCGGTGCAAGTACGCAAACAACTTTGGGCTGGATTCGGCCGACTAATTGTTAATCCGAACTAATATTAGTTGACTAAAAGTTAGTGAACAAATTATTAGTCCGTTGACTGTTTGGAGAAAGGACTAATTGTTAGTCTATTTTTCAATAAAATCTTTGTTTTACCCTTGACTAATTATTAGTCTGCGTATGTTTGAATCATGACTAATTGTTAGATTATTAGTTGTATTTCTCACCATGTATTTAAATTTTGTACAATTTTTTCGTCATTTACTCAAATTTACTTCCGGAATTTATGTAACACAAATAAACTTTAATGTCAAAGCAACATAATAAATCAATTATTTAACACAAATAGTTAGAAAAAAATGGTTCGTCATCTATGGCTACAATCGAACTACTTAGACTACAATGTGAAAATTCTTCCAAAATTTAATACAACATCACGGAGATATTTAGAACAACAAAAAAGAAAAACTTTAATAGAAACAACAAAAAGGAATCCAGATAAAAGAATTTGATTCCAGATAAAAGTAAGGGTGTTTTATACTTTATTGTTTAGCTACAAATTATTAGTCCCTATTAGTCCCTCTGAACAGACTAATAGAAAAACAATTAGTTCAAAAATAGATTAATAATTAGTCTTCCTGTTAGTCCATCCTTTTGAGGATAAAAGAACTAATTTTTAGTCGGTAAACAATTAGTCTCATGATCGGCCATATAGTGGTTATAGGTCATGTAGCACAGGACTCGAGGATACCGTAACAGACGGCATGCAGTTATCCTGTACTACAAACTTTCCTAGTGTAGAATGTATGGTTTCAGAAGGGCAAAATGGAAATCTATCGATTATTGTCACCGTCTTTGTGTGACTGAAACTGACATTCTGCCGCACGGTGAAATACGGCATCCTCATCAACTTTGCATGATACTAACGACTGTAGCAACCTGCGCCACCTTTGCGTGACTCAGGACTATTTCTAACCACACCGTGGTTTCTTAAAAACTACTACAGTTTATAAACTAGTGTATAGACGTCGTTTTTATAAACTAAGTGATGGTGTTTGGAAACTAGTTTATAGAAACTGGTTTCTAGTATTTTTTTTTTTCATCTAATGACATCTTTGTCCATCTTGTTATTTTAAATTTTTAAGTTTGTTGAAGGGTAGTACATCTTTTGGTTAAAAAAACCAGAAAAATTTAGGATGGATGAGATTCTTAGTTTCTAAAAAATTAGAAAACTAGTTTCTATAAACTGAGACAAAAAAACCTTTCAGTTTCTTAGAAACTAGTGGGATCCAGCGCTGTTGTTCCTGAGTGTAACACCTTATTTTTTTTCTTACAAAAACAAAAAATAATTCATTTGGGTAGTGTCAGGGCTTACTGAATACTACTACCTCCATTTCAAAATATAAATATTTCTTAGTTTGAATAAAGTCAAATTTTTTTTAACTTTTACTAATAATATTTAAAAAATTACATAATTTTTAATGTAAAAATATACTTTTTATGAAGCTTATTTCATGAGAAATCCAAAAAGGGATAAGTAGAACTTCACACCCTCAACTATTGTCTACTTCACCCTTTTAACTATAAAACTTAATGTTTTACACCCTGAACTATCCAAAACCATCCAAATAACTCTCCAGAGTGGTTTAGAAGTAATTTTGCCTACATGGCAGTACACATAGTCAATGACATGGCACTATACATGCATCTCTACTTAATTACCAAGCTCTTGTCCCAAGAAACAATTAAATAATTTTTCTTAATGAAAAAAATCAATCTATTTTTTTTAAATTGTTCTTAGTATATGATTAATATTTTGATGTGGTTTAAGACATTTTGGAACTACTTTGCCATGTCATGTTCATGTGTACTACCACGCAGGCATAATCACCTCGAAAACCACTGTACGGGGTTATAAATGGTTTTGGATAGTTTGGGGTGTAAGATCCGGTTTTATAGTTAAAGGGGGGGGGTAAAGAAGACTTATCCATCCAAAAATATTATTTTTATATAATAAAATATTATTTTATACAATATTAGTGGTCAAAGTGATAAAAGTTTGACTTTGAATAAACCTAAAAAATACTTATATTGTAGAACAGAGAGAGTACTGTGTTTTTTCATTGATGTCGATAGGATATTAGTTAGTAGTTCTTTTTTACATAGGATATAAGTTAGGAGTTCTTTTTTAGCTTATTTCCCATGTTGGTTTTCATTCATCTCCCAACTGTGGTGGACATGGCTCAAGGATGCTCCGCTGTTCTTTTGTTTCTTTTTAGGCCAGGCTACTTGCCATTTTGATATTGTAATCTAAGACATGCTTGTAATACTCCGTTACTAAACTCTTAATACTTTTGACTTTTAAACACCATGTTTAACAATTTGTCTTATTTAATTTTTTATAAATATAAAAATGAACAAGTTATTCTAAAGTATTATTATAAAATATATATAATTTAGATATTATAATCTATAAGGGTAAACAAATAGGACAACTTATAGTACCAGATTATTATAATCTGAAGACTAGAGTATTATAGTATTTGAGCTGGTCATTACGTGCTTATTTAAGATTATAATCTCTAAAAGACCCCCTACCCCTACAGACATGGAAAAATTACCCCCCACTGCCACTTCTAGCCCATTCATATCCCTGACCCTCCTCTCCCATGCTGCTCATTTGGGATCAATCCTCTTATTTTCTTTCATCATTATAATATTACCAATGCATTATTTGCTACGAGGATATTTCATTTTCGTACCATATTTTTTCAACAAAATAATGTATGAAATACTTAAACTAACTAGAACAATGAAATATTTTGCACTTTATTTCCTAAAGTTATGTATTGAATTTTTTAAAAGTCATTAAAGTATAATCAAGATATAACCAATTGAAATATCGTATATAGCAGTCAAGAGCATTGTTGTTAACATACAAAAGAAATAATCTGTGTTCAAATAAACTAGATCGCCAAACAGACAAGTACAGATTATAATAATTTAGATTATGATCTCTAGATTATAATCCAGATTATATAATCTAGTAGAGAAACAAACAGGGCCTTAGCCTAATCGTGCAAGCCAAAAAAGAAGTGGCATAGCAGCGCCATGTGTTATGTGCAGCCCGGTGGTATTTGTAGAGTTGTCGACTTGCAGTCGCAAGGAATGCGTATTATACTTAGTTATAAATTCTACCAGTGTATCAGAAAACGGAATTGGATCCTTTACCGTACTGCGTGTCCCTGTAGGGTGGCTGACAAGGAGGCCCAGGGACCACCCGGTAGTGATCCCTGCGCCCATAAAACATGAGCTACTAGCATATTAGTAGTAAGGACTTTTAGTAGAGATTATGATTAGTCAAAAAATAGCTTCTACTAGTACTTTGGATTATGTATGTGAAACACTTATCCAGCTTATCCAACTTCCTCTGATTTCATGTTCATATAATTTTCACTTTTTTATTTAATAATTTTATAGTTATTTATAATTTATGTTTCCAATGTTTGACCCAAGACTTTTTCAAACGCCAATAAATATGGAAATGGCGCAAGTAATCTGTTTTTATGTTAAAATTATTTGAGAGAACATCTTATCTGATATGGATTCTAGGTGATGGGAAGAGAAAAGTGGTAAAAATCTACTATTTGTATCTTATAGGTGTGTTAGTACAAAAATAAAAGTGATTATAGATGATTTTGAACCACTTATTGGTTTTATGTGTTTGGTAGAGATGGCCCAAGACTTTTTCAAACGCCAATAAATATAGAAATGGCGGGAGTAATCTGTTTTTATGTCAAAATTATTTGAGAAAAAATCTTATCTGATATGGATTCTAGGTGATGGGAAGAGAAAAGCAGTAAAAATCTACTATTTGTATCTTATAGGTGTGTTAGTATAAAAAATAAAAGTGATTATAGATGATTATGAACATAATCACTTATTGGTTTTATGTGTTTGGTAGAGATGACCCAAGACTTTTTCAAAACGCCAAATGGCGGGAGTAATCTGTTTTTATGTCAAAATTATTTGAGAAAACATCTCATCTGATATGGATTCTAGGTGATGGGAAGAGAAAAGTGGTAAAAATCTACTATTTGTATCTTATAGTTGTGTTAGTACAAAAAATAAAAGTGATTATAGATAATTATGAATATAATCACTTATTGGTTTTATGTGTTTGGTAGAGATTATAGTGTAAGCTGAATAATCATTTACAAAAGCAGCTCCATAATCTCTATCAAATGAAACATAAGAAATAACAACGGACGTGTTAGCACAGTATTCGTGGATCCACAAATAATTCCATCTTTGCAAATAAACACAAAGTACTCCTACGTGGAAGACACTGGCCTAACTGATGGCTATCCTGCTTCAATATGCACAAAGCAGAAAAAATCATGGGTTTCCGGCTCGCCTCCAAATCTATCTGAGATTTTTAATACTTCCTCGGTTCAAAAATTATAAGCATTTTTAGGTTTAATCAAAGTCAAACTTTTATTACTTTACCATTAGTAATGAAGAATTAATAATGTTGTATTTATAAAAAAATTATTCATCGTGAAATAAGTTTTCATAAAAATACCTTTTATATTAGAAAGAGTGAAATGCATCCAGAGTCTGATCATTTAGGTCTTTTAACTTTCAAAGTGATCAAATGAGTCCAGATCTATCTAAATGGTGTATATCGTCCAAACTGCGTCGTCAGTCGTATAAATTCGACATGACGCTGCCACATGGATGGTGACATACGTGACGCTGTCACCATGGATGTAGCTGATACTAATTGCAATGAGAGTGAAATACATTGGCGGCCCTAAACTATTGACCTTTTCTCATCTAGGTCCTTAAATTATAATTTTGCATTTATAGCTCCCTAAACTATTTTTCCTTCTCATCTAGGTCCCTAAATTCTATTTTTTATTTCTACCTCTCTAAATATTTTTCACCTTCTCATCTAGACCCTCAAACTATACTTCAGTCCTCAGTCATAGACAAATTAAATGAATGATTCTATTGTAAAAATATTAAATAAATGTTCGATTTGTTGAGAAAAAACAAGATACGAATCTTATCATATACAAATTTGTTAATTTAGCCACTAGCAAGAAAGAAAATTTTACTTGCATGTGCTTATTTATCTTTTTCTGTTCTGCTACAGGTGTTATTATATAAGGAAGGAAAAATATAACCGATCATTTTTTATTATTCACCATGGCTACTTACTTTTTGTCTTATTTTAAAAAGTATGATAAATATCATATATTTTTTATAATTTGCTTTATGATTAAAGGTACTTAAAATGATTTACAATTTTACACATTTGAACTAATTTGTGGAGTAAGATGAATGAAAAAAATGACATTAACCGTATTAGAGAGCCAAAAATACAAAACAAGTATTTAAGGACACACACGAGAAGAGGATAATAATTTAGGGTCACCCATGTATTTCACTCTCATTTCAATTCCACAGTGGTAGTGCTTACGTTGGATTTATACGGCTGACGATACAGTTTGGACTTGGAGATGCACATAAATCTAAGATCTATTTGGTCACTTTGAAAGTTAAAATAACTAAGTGACCATACACGAATAGTTAAAGGACTCCGGATGCATTTCACTCTATTAAAAATTATGTAATTTTCTATATATTATTAGTAATAGTTAAATAAATTTGACTTTAATCAAATCCAAAAATAATTATATTTTAGAATGGAGGTAGTAAATATTTAAACCATTTTAAAATAATATTTTTAAAAAACTCACGTGTTTCTGGGTCGCCTTCATAGTGCTGAATATGAACTTGTCGCGGGCCGCTGGCCGCGCTGAGGTGCGAGAAGGGAGAAGCAGCAGGCTAGCGGCGCGTGAAATCGAGGCGGCAGTGGCATCCGCTTGCCCTGACAACGCACGGCGGGCACGGGCCTGCGCCCGAGAGAGGATGAACGGCCGCGCACGCGCGCGCTGCCGCTGCTCTGTCCGAACGTCGTCGACGCTGCCGGAAGGCAAACACGTGCATGGCTCGCATCTCCGGCGCCTGGCCTCCGCGGGTCTGCAGCACGAGGCCCGGAGGAAGCGAGATCCGTTCTCGTACCTGGGGAGCCAAGCTGAGCGCTGTTGACTGCTGCTGCGTAGCCTGTCCTAACATTCGATGCGAGCAACCAATCAATCCAATGTTACATCTGAAAAACCAACCAGAATAAGAAACGACGAGCAATCACTCGTACTTGCATTCCGCTGGCCTGAGCGGCTCAAATCCAAGCAACCAATCACCCCCTAAAATCATCTGGCACCCGGTCGCGCTCCGTCGATCTCTTGTTGAATTTGGCTCCTTCCAGTTGAAGTCTCCCGGTCTGACAAGCAATTAGCCGGCTTGGCGCCATGCGAGGCGTGATATTGATGAGGCACTCCACGATCCATCACATGGCTCGCCGCGAGGCTTTCAAATTTTTGACAAGAAAAATAATGTGCTTCAAAAATTTATCACTAAATTCATAAATCATAGAAACAAGTGATCTCACGTGGCATTTACACATACAGTAAATTCATAAAAAAGACAACATTTTAAGTCTCAAATATGCAAATTTCTCTTAGAGCGAGGAAACGGAAGAAACCGAACCTGACGGCACTCTTAACGTAAGTTACATATTCTCTCTGTTTTTTAATTGATGTCGCTGTTGACTTTTAAATTCAACTTTAACTATTTGTTTTATTCAAAAAATTTGCTCGAATGTGTAAAATTTTAAGTTGTATTTCAAATAACTCTAATGATAAATCAAATTATATTAAAATATATAAAATTTATTTAAAAAAATTGAATAAAACGAATAGTCAAAGTTTAATTTAAAAGTCAATAGTGACATCAATTAATGAACAGATAGAGTAGTTGTCACCAGTAACTTATTCCAGCAGCATGTAAAGGCACCGTCTCGTCCGTGCAGCTGTACGTGTGAGCATGTACTCCTATGTAGAGATGTATACGTTTGATAGATAGTATGAATGTGTACAGACATAAATATTGTTATA
The DNA here is from genome assembly GCA_001602275.1 of Zoysia japonica. Taxonomy (NCBI): domain Eukaryota; kingdom Viridiplantae; phylum Streptophyta; class Magnoliopsida; order Poales; family Poaceae; genus Zoysia; species Zoysia japonica. The sequence goes on along the minus strand of BCLF01000001.1, from coordinate 5,615,629 downwards.
GATATATGAATATATCTCTATCAAAGTCTTAGAAAAAGGGGGGGAAAAGGAAAAGCTTCACTTAGAGACGCAGGAAATAAAATTACTCGCCCGCGAGACTATGCGAACTGGCTGGCGATTCACGCCGCGTGGACGCACTGCTGGGTCACATCTACTCGCCACAACATTCTTTCGGGCGCTGCACGAAAGGCAAAAAGCGAGTGCACCTTTGGAGGATGTGGACAGGCAGGCTCGATCGTCGCCGTCGCGTCGTGAGCCGCGCGCGGCCGCCATGGTGCGATAGGCCGGTGGCAGCTCGCCTCGGTTGTTTGACTAGTGCCATCTGACATACGTACTCGCCTAATACTTAGAAATTTGAACAAAATATGCAAAATTCAAAAATCCTAGAGTCTTTACATCCGTAATCCAAGAACAAAAAAATTTTGTAGTCCAAACGGTTGTACTCCTCCAGCACTGCAGGGAAGGCTGCGTAGGACGAGCGGGCGGACCCGGCGTGGGAGGATCACGCGCTCCAAGGCGCGTGCCACCACCACATTGTACTCCTCCAGCAGCTCGACCGAGGTCGCCATGTACCGGTATCATCTTCGCGATCTCCGGCCGTAGTCGTTAGGAGATCAAGAAGATGGTACGGTGGCGACTTTCTAAACATCATGCGTCAAAGTACTAGTCGTGCAGGACGATGAAAACATCATAGGTTAGAATAAAACATCAAGATTTTCAAATCCATCTGTTGACGCTAAAAAGCACAAATCCACACGAGCACGCACCTGTGCACCGTAGGCAAGCCGCTACGGGCTCTGCCAACGAAAACCGAAAGTTCCGATATGCCAAATAAAATTTTTTGCTTTTGACAGATTCACAGCAGTACTTGAAATCTCGAGCTTAGGAGGGACCCCATCAGAGATAGAGGTTCCTAAGGTTGATCTAGACTCAACAGCCCAGTTAGATCGTCTTCATTCACCGTTGGGACAAAAAAAAAAGCAACAATTAGAGTTTGAAAGAGATTAGAGTAAATGAGATAAAAAGTAAAGATATATATTGATTGATGATTGGAGGGGGTTTCTCTCAATTGACCGTAGGCCTTTTTATATAAAGGGGATGATATTATCCCTTAGGGAGATAAACCCCTAACTGATAGGCAACAAATCATATCTGATCTTTATCGAAAAAACAGAAATGCAAAATTCCCGAACACTCTGGTCCGGTTCAGATACTCCGACATGCTGAAACTCAACTCCAGAAAGGGTGCTCCCTGGTACTCCAATAAGGTACCGGACTGGTGGGCCGAAACCCGACTTCAGAAAGGTGCTCTCGAACACTCCGGAAAGTTACCGGGCACTCTGGTGGGCTGCAATTTTTGGTCGTCAACACCATCCAATGAGGATGTTGAAAATATAAGTATATTACATCAGACAAAAAGATAAAATGACAAACTCATTGGTAGAGCGTCTGTCTCACACAATCAAATCAAAGCAACGGAATAAGTAGAGGCACCAGTCTGACAGTCTCATAAGTTACCACTTTCACTTAGAATGCATAGCCGATCAATGCTCATATATGCGATTCTACCCTCTTCTTATAGGGTTCATCTTGTGAATAATAATGCTTACTTGGTGTTTCCAATGATTTCTCTGTAGGTGCTCTCGATTTTACTGAACAGAGCCTCCCTGCAATGCTTCAACAGGCAAAACAATATAAGAATATGACAAGCTATCAAGCTAGTATCCTCTGTTTACACGTGTAATAAAAGATAATTTTTTCTAGAATGAATAACAGATATGCTTATCTTTTTCATTAAAAGGTTAATAAGTTGCTGGAAGTTTGAGTCAAAGAGATTCGTACAATAAGATTGCCACTTCACAATCATATTCTAGAAGACATCTTTTTGGCAGTGCAATTACAATAGCATACAAGAATAAAGCATTGCACATTTATCCACTATGACATGATCTACTGTGATATTTCAAAACGACAATTACTCCAACTAAAGACAACTTCTACTTAAAAAACTTTTTAAAAGATTTCTTATTCGCTTCCATGGACCCTTATGCAGCACAGTAGTGTCTACAAACTAAATTTGAAAGAGGCAATTCCAGAAGATAAGCTATTTGATAAGCGGCAAGAAAACCCACTATCACCATGAAGTTTCTGCATGCTTACGATCTCGGAAGAAAAGGTCGACCAAGTTCTATCAAACATACAAAGGGAAGTGAACTGCAAGAGCAGCGTTTCGTTCTCACCTGTCAGACGGGAAGATAAGGTTACGGTATGTGAACCACTGCATCAACACAAGTAGAAATATAGGCATTCATCAGAAAATTTGACCAGCGGCAAGGATCAGTACATCTCGAAATTTTTGAAAACTCACCCCTGTGTAGCCGATTCCAACAATCTCCAGCACACCAGGCAAAAGTGGAAGCTTGTCGATGGCCTGATCGAATGCGCAAAAAGATAGTGTGTTTATTACTTATCTCAGCATCAAGCAAACATTTCCCCCAAAAAAACACATCAAGCAAATAAAAAGAATAATAAAATAGAACTAGTCTAGTTGCTCTAGCTTATTCGTAGCAGCCCTCTAGCTAGTACCTTGATTGCCCCTCCGGCCGTCCAGAGCGCGACGATGCCCGCGACGCCGATGGCGGACACGGCGTACTTGTCCTCAACTTCGTCCCACTGCCTAGAGACAACACTCAACGGGTCAAGGTAATGTACATTGCGCATGCAGCAAATTGGCAAAAGCAACTCGGAACGAAAATAAAGGAAACTGGCAGCAGCAACTCAAAAGGCAACGAAGTGCAGGGGTGCTGACCGCGTCCTGCACAGCCTTGACGAACTCCGGCGTCTCCACCGAGGTCTCTCCGCTGGACGTCGCTCGGACGGCGACGACGCCTCTCCCGACCTTGCTGACGTCTGAAGAGTAAAAATAGCACGAGCCTAATTTGTAGTATTGATACTATCCGACAGAAGCGGTTAGCTGCTGAGAAGAGATGGAGTGAAGCTGAATGTTTTCCTCACCGCATTGGACAGCGAAGAAGGCTCCGGCCCGGCCGCGGGGCTGCGGGGTGACGCCGACCGGCGCGGCGATGCGGCAGCAGGTGGCAACCATGGGTACGGTGCTCGCACACGTCACGTGGTGGCTGAGCGGAGGTGGCTCAGGTGGGTGCGCGTTGTTCCCGCGCGCGCAGGCGAGGAGAGCGCGACGGCGACCGAGGCTTGCTGGTGTGGTGGAACGACGGCGGAGCGGATTTTCATGGGATTTGCACCACACGTTGAGGGGCGAGAATCGCCCTACGGATTAGTGTCAACAGAGAATGCAGGGGCGAAAGTCTGGGACCAACACAAACGTACGGGATAATGGATAAAGACCACTTTGTTCTCATGCGCGTTCTTTCTTTTTTTTTTCTACTAGAATCTGGCTCAACATATTTTTGTAAACTTTAAAATATGCTATTGATGTGTCAGTGACAGATGATATCTTGCAAGTGAATAACACGTGAGTCCGAATGATATATTTCAAATTTTATAAAATTATAATAACATGTATCAAATTAATCCTTAAAAACTACTTACATTTTTTCGGAGGACAGAGTAGATGGGATCGTCCCGTCCATGTTTTCTCGTCCATATATTTTGTGAATGGATTTATCCATATTGATTGTTTGGTACATTGGATAAGATTGTCCACTTTTTCTGTTTGGTTTGTTAGACATGTATCTAGATGAGGATAATGAACTAATTATAATAATAAAATAATTATATTATTATAATATGCTAATATTTATCAATATTAATATTATTGTTGAAATGAATAATAATAAAAAGTATCTTGATATCAATAAGACCACCTTTGTAGGGATTATGATTACTCAAAAATGATGTATACTTTGAATTATTCATGAAAATCACTCATTCAACTTATCCATATGGATTATTGGTAGTGGGAAAGGAGTAGTTAAAGCTACTATTTGTAGCTTATGAATGCTAATACAAAATGTAAAAGTGATTATAAGCATAATCACTTATAGGTTTTAAGTATTTGGTAAAGAATATAGCATAGTTGTGATAATTATTTGGAAAAGCAGTTCCATAATCTCTACAAAACAGGGCCTAAATATACTATAATTGCCTTACGAATTAGACAAAAATAAATATAATAATATATAAATAAAGTTTAATTAACAATAAAATAAGTTAATTATTCCTAATCATATTACTAACAAGCATGCTTAAATATTGTAGATGAGCTCATCTAACCAAAAAAGCATCTACGAAAAATATTCTCTAAATTTGGATGGTTTCATTCAGACAAGCAACGAGCCAAACAGCTCAAAGCTGGATCAGGTCATACAACAAACCAAACACATCCTTAAGCTGCATTTGGTTGGAGGACAAGGTTGGATAGGATCATCTCCATAATTTTTATGATTCGATTGAACAATCCAATTTTTTGTTTGTTTGGATGAATGAGATTTACAAGCATAAGGACAATAAACTTATTAATACTAAGATGATGATAAGTAACACACTAATATATTTTTCACATAATAATAATCTATATAATAACTAACAAAATAATTAGACTGATTATATTGTAATATAATTAATAAGAAATTATGCTAATTATCACCAAATTAACAAAAATAAATTTACAATAACATATCAAATACAATATTATATTAGTAAAATTAATAATAGTAGAAGAGATAATTATCACTACTTACATTACTAATAAGCACAATTAGAAAAGATGAAAAAGTTCATCCAACAAAATTTGCTAGATCACTCCATCCAAAATTTGTTGGACCACTTCATTCGTCGAACCATTCAGAATCTCCTCCTTTTAAGAATACCATTACGGACCTCCTTGAAGGTTCTTAGAGAGTAGCACCCGACGTTAAGCTGTTCCTCGCAAAAGTAAATATCAGCACACTTTGTCCACGGTACGATAGATACTTGTGTTAGAGTATATGGTAGGATTATATAAGGATCCTGTCTGTTATGATAGGATGAGATAAGGATCCGGTCTGTTATGGTAAGTTAGATTAGTTTCTATACTTACCCTCTTAGGTTACTTAGGGTCCAAATTATGTACTTCTATATATACTGGCCTCCGAGCCTCAATACAATCATCCATCCATTCTACAAATCTTATTCTCCTACATAGTCTAGAGCCAAACTAAGATCCAGTTTCGCTGTCAACCCTCCCAACCTAGCACTTCCGCATCGTGTGCCCCCGGGGAGATCCATTGATCTAGCCGCCATCGCTGTCTTTGTCAGCCAGTAGCAAAAATGAGAGGAATCCTCACGTGAAGCTACTGCATTTTTTTATTTTCTCTAATTTTTACTCGATCACTGATCGAGATTGCATTGCCCATCGCCGTCGACATCACGAGCCTCTTCTCCAACATCAGCATCGACTTCTCCGGCTCGTATTTCATGTGCGGCATTACCGGACTCGACGCTTAAGGGACGCCTTCATGCGTCATCATCCAGCCGCCTCGACAGCACACCTTCGCATTCGTCATCGCCCTCGTTAGGACGTCCTCGACCATGCCGCCACGCGGCATCGTCGTGTTCCTGCACTCACCGTCGGTCCGATCAACCGACCACATGTGCGTGATGTCGAGGCCGCCTTCAAGCCAAGGACTGCTGCTCTGTCACCTCCTCGGGCCACAGCATCGTCGCACGTGTGTCTCTTCGTTGTTGCCTCTTCCTCGTCGTCTGTCGCTTGACTATCCACGGCCGCCCTCGACTCCCAACTTAGGGGCCGCCCGAATTGTCGGCACGCTTGATCTTCGTCGAGCTTGTGGTTCTTCTTCGCCTACCTCGAATACTACCGTCGTGCTCCTTCAGACAACCTGCCGCCACCCTCGGCCGTCGGTTCTACTTTTTCTTCGTCCTCGACCACCACGTACACGTCACCAGAATCGCAGTCTCTACCCCAACCTTTCTTCGTCTACTCCGGTAACTGCAGGCTGCAACAACACTCTTCTCCCCCTCGCTATGCGCACCGCGACCGCTTGGGAGGCCTTCTATTCTTATCCCCTCCGGCACTGGTGTTTTGTCCGTGATGGTCCCTACCTACGTACGTCCGGCATTGGCAACACACCGGTGCATGCCTTCGTCCTCGACGCACGGGTCTAGCAAACCCGAAGCATGCCTCGTCTACAACGGTTCGACAACATCGACTTCGACATCGACCCCTTGCCTCTTGGTGCCTCGATTGTTTCACTGTCCTCTTTTAAGGCGCATCTTTGCGCATCCATCACTTTGGCGCTCTCCCTGCACCCGCGGCATTATGTGTGATTACTCGACATCAGCATCAACCACTGCAGCTCGCTCGACCGCGGCTACAAGCACAGCACTACTCAGACCACGGCTACTCGTCCTCACTCTCGGCTACCTCGACATCGGCACAAGGGCTATCATCGTGTTGAGTGCTCTTATCGGTTTTTTCTCCAGTCCAAGCGTCCGCGATGCTCACGCTAGGACTGCGAGTATAGATGGCAATACGCCCTGAAACCGCAACCGGTGGGCATTTACTCTATTAGGGTCCAGATTTGGGTGAACTTTTCTACCCGCGAGTTTGTTAACGGGAGAAAAATATTACCCGTTGGGTACGTGGGTATGGGTATGTTTTTATTCAACCTATACCCATTAATCTATGGGTACTCTACACCCGAAAAAATTAGCTAATTGAATAGTATATTTCATTACCTTTTAGAATGAAAGTCTATTTTTAATTAGAAAGTTATCCATTCTAAGAATGTTAGCTTGTCTATATGATTCTTTCACTTTTCAATAGCAATATTTAGTTATTGGTTTACATAATTCACTTGCTTTTTTGATATCTTTCTTTAATTTTCACCGATCTCTCTCATTCTCTTAGTGGGTATGGGGACCGACAAATTGATTTCACCCAACGAGTTTGGGTTTAGGTTGAAAATATTACCTGTGATTCTTAATGGGTTCCCCAACGAGGAATTTTTTTTTCCTTGCGAGTATGGGTTTGAAGAGGCTAAACCCGATGAGCTTTCACCCGTTGCCATCTCTGACTGCGAGGGGATGTTAGAGTATATGATAGAATTAGATAAAGATCCGATCTGTTATGGTAGGATGAGATAAAGATCCGATCTGTTATGGTAAGTTAGATTAGTTTCTATATTTATCCTCTGCAAGTTACTTAAGGTCCAAATTATGTACTCCTATATATACCGACCTCCGAGCCTCAATACAATCATCCATCCATTCCACAAATCTTATTCTCACAACTTGAACAAAATATACAAACTGTCACCAACTTGCATTTGATAACCATTGCAAGAATATTTTCCCCTGGCAGAACCATTATCCATTTGTTTGTTTGAAATTTTAATTGGAATTCAAACCAGGCCTATGATACCAAATCCAACTTTCAGACCACAATTAATCTCTTTTAAGTATATGACTTCATCAATGAACTATTGCAACATTAGTCATCCTAGTTTTTACGAGGTGCTTCTAGCTTCTTGTCAACACCAGTTCTGTGATGATCTTGAGAGCTATTCAAGAGAGATACTCCGTATAATCCATTATATATTCTAGAGGATGTTTCATCGAGAAAGTCAGAAAAAAAAAATAATTGGTTGAGATTGGCCTTGAAGATTCACTAAAGAACTGCTGTCACCTCAATATATTTGGAAAAAATATGTTAATATGTCATTGTAAAATGTAAAAGGCATGTTTTCTTGAACAGGGTGCATGATTTTAACTCTTCGCAGAAATTTCTGGATATGTACATTAAAAATATGCCCACATTAGTATTTTTATGCACAAATATGGAATGTTCCATGATAGTCAACCAGATATTAAGAGAACTGTAACTGTCCATTTTATATTGATTTGAGATGCCACAGCTGTATAAATAAATTATTCAATTCAGAGATGCGGCCACATGCCAAAACAATGAAACTATATATGCATCACGGTTAACTGTATGTACATCCAGGGGTGGATCTATCAGATGGTCAGATGCTGTACCAATGGTCCAGAAGGTAACTGGGACAGGAAGAAGGGCGTGTAAGATGAATTAGGTTCATGGATAGGTCTATGATCCTAATTGACTCTCAATCTGATCTAGAATCCTTCCCGCATGCATCCACCAGTCAGCATCAGCTTCATCATAACCATCATCGTCCTGTGGAAACATGGATCAGTATGGTGCAACAACCAGATAGATTACGATTGGTTGAAATAACATGAGATTCCTAACCAATTTACATGAGCCTGGAACATGATCAATGTTCTCGATACTATCAGCAAATTTTATTGCTTCTTCCCACCAGTCAGGATCCTCATCCCCATTCACCATAATAGTTTTACCATCACCCACATGCCCATTCTGGCTGCTATCTTCAATATTAACTTCCAGAACTTTCCCCTCGTATTCAGTTTCGGCCAACTCTACTATGGAGCTAAGATCAGGCATCACATCCCAGGGAACGGCACGCATTGGAGAACGGTAACCTATCCCAAAGCATTGATATTTAGAAACAGGAATATTGTGTAAATAATAATCATTACAATAATGCTCCCTTCCTTACCTTGACAATCAGGGTCATAACACTTTTGGTAATACGCAGCTCTTTGGAAATCAACAATATACATCACTGATACATTTGACATAATTAATAATTAGTAAACTTGAACAAAAACTATCAGCTATTTCTTTTTCTTTTTTCCCAATACAAGCAATACATATAATTAACTGAATAAATTGTGAAATTACCATAAGATGTCACTCTACAATAAACTAAATCCCCACTATAGAAACAGCAATGTGGAATTAAGTGTTCCAACTGTTAAGAGTAGAGTAGGAAAAAAACATCCTTAGCAGACAAAATTCTGTTTTGGAAAAAGAGCTTCTTAGTATTATTAAGTAACATTTGCTGATTTCCAGGACAATCTGCCAGCAGAGCAAAGTCAAGATGATATTACCATGATTACTCTTATGTTCGCGTCCAATATGTTCACAGTATCTGCTCCTTGACATGCTATATATCATCAAACCATACTGTGAAAACCAGTACCATGACCGAATTTTTCCTGCAGTGCAGTGAATGTCAAATATTAGAGACAATAACGTTATATCCAACTATTTCAGTTGTGAATAATATTATTATATCAAGGAATACAGCATTTATCTACTTGAAAAAATATAAAAAAAAATACTTGCAGGCTAAATTAACCAGGTTTGAATTGTTTGGCAAGTACAATGAGTCAAAAAAATATTTTTAATGCTTTCTAAGAGCAAAATCAGCTGAATCATAATATTTTGGGGATGTCACGCAGACAGTGTGACCCATGTTTTCAGGTCAATGGTGGTCGTCAGAGCACGGATTGGCTGAATGTATCAGCTTGTCGCCTGATCAGGTCCAAATAGCTGATGCCTGGTCGATTGACTAGGTCCAAATATATCGGCAATGAGAAAGGATACGAATGGGAGAGAGAGCAACGATGGCAGTCAGAAGACAATGGGGAGGTGTGGCAGCGGCAGTACCTTTGTTCTCTCGTTGGAGCTCAGCAGCGGCCGAGGTAGAAGGAAATAGGGTAGAAAAGTGTTATATATGAGGACTGAAAGAGGCCAAGTTACCTTGGTTAGTTTCTAGTCATTCCTCGACCAGTTTTGACAACTAGTCGACAAGCCAACTAGTCGCCCTAGTCAGTCGACATCGCTGGTCGATATCATCTAACCAACTTGTCAATTAATTGCGATTAGTTGGACAACTATAAAATGTGGAGCGTGACTAGTTGAGCAGATTAAATACAGACTTTTTTACTTAGCACATGAGACGGACCTATAGTAGACAATGATTTACATTTGAACATGTTATGTGTCGGGCTGTGAGAACCCTATACAAGGGGTCCCACAAGACCACCCTTGATTTTCAGGATCGTGGGGCTGTAATTCACTTGTTTTTGAGGAGAACGCGAAGAAGAGAGAAAAAGGGATGTTCCACTTTTATCCAGGTTCGCGCCGCACGAAGGTTAATAGCTCTATGCCCTGCGTGGTGCATTACTGGAGAGAGAGAATTTAAGTATATGCATGTGTGCACCTGTCCTTGTGCCACCCTGAGCCCCCCCCCCCCCTTTTTTTTTTAGTAGTCCAAGGCGTCTCGTAGGGGAGGAATGATTGCAATGGTTAATCATGCATGCAGACATTTTTGTGGCCTGGAATGAGCGCGCACGTACGAAAGAACTGGTAATACAAATATTCTTGGGTGGTCCTCATCCCTGACGCCGTGTCACTTGAAATCCCAGTCATGTAGTGGTTGAGGGAATCCTAGTTCCCTTTACATAGACAGTACGCATCAGACATGAGTCTTTCTATCGCAATAATTCTTTTGTTTTAAAAATTAGAGAACTACAAGATTTACTGAATCTACCAACCCTGACTTTCAGAAACAGGTTAAAGAAAGATCCAAAATCACTAACGCGGTGGCATAATATTCATTTTGAATTAATCGGGTATGTGCTGTTAGAATTTTGCAAGATTTGAGATATGCCACCATGGCTCACGTCATTGAATGGGGC
>BCLF01000001.1:5554119-5594324 GCA_001602275.1 Zoysia japonica | reverse complement strand
AACTACCTCAGAGACAAATGCACCAACATGAGAGTTGTCTTTGAATGCCGTCCTGGGTATATGTATGATTAGGTGGCGTGAAAACTTCACTAAAAAGAAAAAAGGAAAATAGTTGTCATGTGACTATCTTTAAACAGTATAGAAGATCATCAGGACAATAGATTGACTGGCACATGATGTAAAAGATCAAATGACACTTTCTTTAATTTCTGTTCTTCAATTGTGGCATCCCTATTAAATGTCAATGAATGTTCACATGCCATGTTTAACTGATAGTCATGGACATAAATCACTTAAAAGCCTGGAAAACAAAGGCTCTGAAAGGCACTCGCTCAGGCACGATTAAGCGCTGAGCAAGGCCCCTCTGCCTCGCTTCAGGGTCTACGCGCTCCCTAGGCGGCAGCCATGGAGGGTGGCGGGCGCAGGCATCCGGCGGACACGCAAATCTGGAGGAGGATGCTGTGGCAGTGAGGGAGCGAAGGAGGAGGAAGAGGAGGCGGCAGCAGAGGCGGCTAGGAGAATGTCAGGGGCCAAGGGAGGCAGCGGTAGCAGCTGACGGGGCAGACAAGCGGCAGCAGCCACGGGGCTGTGGAGAGACGGCGGTTTCGGGGATGAGGACTTGAGTGACAGGCAGAGAAAGAGCAGAGAAGAAAGATAGGGTTGAGTGGCTGGGCTGGATGAGCCTAAACTGATGCCCATATAATGTTTTCTCTCCTTTTTCTTTTTCCTTTTGCATTTCATAAGTGGTTTGATGGCTAGTAAAGCTATATTTGTGATATAATCTACAGAGCTTAGGAGAACTTATGCAGCACCTAGGCATGCCAAGCTCTAGGAGGAGGAATAACGCTGGTTAGCGCCTAACGCTTAATTTTTCCTGGCTTAAAAGTAGAAATATAGCAAAATATAGGGCTAAATCATTGTTAGGATACAAACAAACATGATTATTTTTGCCATCAAAAAGAGAATTGAGCTAACCTTCAGTAGATGAATCTAACTCAGTAATCCACTCCTCATGTCCTTCGATGGAATATTTGTCACGTAAGGAACTGAATATCACAGAAACCAATATATCCACCATTTCATCTGCATCTCTCTTCATGTTCAGTCTTGTATCAAACTCAAGATCAAAGTAAATGTGGCAAGGTGAACCCTGCAGCAGCAGTCAAGATTGAGTGCATGCCACATGTCATCTATGAAAAAGTTGAATCGCATTTGCAGGACCATAAGTAAAATTGAAGACATAATTTTGCAAAATTACAATCTAATTATTAGGGTATGAAAGAAATATCAAATTAAGCAAAATCATATATTTTGAAGGGTCCCCAGTTTCCAGGTATATTTTCTGACCACTAGGCATCATTCGAAGTGGGAATGCTCATAAATGGTCATGGCATCCGATTACATGACTTGTTCAAAACCCTTGTGGTCCATCACATGAGGGACCAAATCATGGGATAAGGAAATAAGGTGTCTTAAGTGGTAAACTTATCAGAGTGGCAAACTCATAGATCTGTGATTTGTATTTAAGACTACAGATAAGTGACAAACATGTAGTTTGAGGTGGGGACTCTTAATATTTTTTAAGTTAGGTAACATATTTCTAGTTAAATTATGGTTCTTCAATAAAATCCTTAAGACGTTTTTATGATATTTTGTTGAAAATCTCTGCAGTAGTAGATTAAAATGATGGCAATATCTTTTTGAAGAAAATACCTATTCACATTTGTGAAGCAGAGTACAAGAAGTAGTAACACTTAAATTATGTAAAGTTAAGGTAGGAATTCTATTGAAATAATGTCATAATGCAGAGTACAAGAAGTAGTACTTAAATTATGTAAAGTTAAGGCAAGAATTATATTGAAACAATGTCATGATTCAATGAGTAAGAGTATATATACACTGACTGTAGAGATCACATATATATAATTTTAAGATCATTTCAGCAACAATCAATGGCAACTTACCTCCTGGATAACTTCATAGTGATGGCGAATCTTGGGATCCATATCATTGTACCTGAAAGAATACAGCAACCCGGAAGCGGCTAAGTGCAGGTTGTACAGATAATTGGATATTTAGGGAAAAGAATTAAAATTACAAATTATCCAGAAAGTAGTAAACCCATTCTGATTAACTAGAGATCCTATGCACATGGAAACTAGGAAACAATGTAGCATACAAGAGATGCAATTTGCTAAGGACATAACCTTCTCCAGAACTCATCGTATGTGGACACGAGGAACCTTCTTGTCCCAGTCAAATGGTCTTGATAGCTAAAGATATTGGTATGCGCGTGTGCTTTTGAGAACCTGATTGCCTCCTCTTGCCTTGGAAATGTAGCCCAAACATCCCTACATACCCGATGGAGAACAGCAAATCAGAATAAAGTGACCAGTATGTGCTATGGACTTTGCAACACATGGACATGGACAAAATTAGACACCTGGGGATCAATTCGGTTTGCTTCTTCAGATCAATGCGAATCTCACGCAACAGCCTCAGTAGGCTCAATGGCTTTTTCACTGGAACACCTTGCGGGGAACCGTAGAACACGATTGGTGCCATCTGCTTCCGGCCTGTAAATTTGAATGCCGCGGAGGATGGCGCACCATGCTGAAAACCAGAGAAAACCAAATCCTTCTTTTTTCTCATTTAACTAAAAACCTCAAAGGAACGAAAATAGAACGAAGAAACAAACGCCCCACTCACCTTCTTCGCAGCATCCGTCGTGGAGGCAGATGCGGAGCTCCCATTGCCACCGCTGCCGCCGCGGCCGCCGCCTCCTCCTCCTCTCTCTGACAGAGGGGAGACCCGCGGCTTCTTGCCCCGCCTACGCGGCCTCTCCCTGAACGCCGACTCTGGAGTACATCGAGAGGGACCGGATCGCCCGTGAGAATCGAGACCTCGAACAAAAAAAACAATAGAAATTGCCATCGGGGGAGGAGCAGGTGAAGCTTACGGGGAGGGGAGACGCCGCATTTGAAGCAGGCGAAGAGGCGGTCTACATCGTCCTTTGGATCGTGCGCCGCCATTGCTTAGCTTCGATTCGATTTCTTTTCGATCACAAGCGCGTGCGTGATTTCACTAGGGTTCCGTTACTCGGGGCGTTTCTCTCGGACGAAATGATCTGAGCGGGATACTGTTTTCCTATTTTTCAAGAGCGGTAAATGAGAATGGTCACGGCTTGGGCGGCCGTGGGGTTCGCAAGAGGGTGGCATTTGAATGCCATTGAATCTGACAGACCAAGCTCACTTCGATCTAAATCCTCTTTGCTGTTTAGTATTTGTTATAGTCTTAGTTAGCATTACCTGAATGCTGGAGGTGCTAAACTTTTTTTTTTCTCAGCGGAGGTGGATTGGTTGGTGTCCATGTGACAATGATCCGAATCTGGGTTGGCAATTTGAAATACTCAATCAGTTTTGGACAGCGAGATGATATTTAAAAATATAACTTTAATATATCTTTACAACTAAAGTAATGTTTAAAACAATTTGGATTACAAGTAAGCAGAAAGTATTTAGTGCTTCTGCAATTTTCTCTTTTCTCTCAATTTTATCTGTGTCACTCTCATTCTCATTTTCAATATAATATTTTCACATCTTTTAACTCTCCTGCCCGAAGCCAAAACAACACATACATTGAGATGGAGAGAGTACTGATTGGGATGGATCATGAGAAAAATTTTAAATGATAGTTCAATTTACTCCCCTCAAATATAGCTGAAATCTAAATAACTCCTAAACTATGTAAATGGTTATTAATTGTAGATTAAACATCTAATTGGATCTATCTACCAATCTAAAAAAATATGATAATATGCATTCTTATAGACAGTCGAACATGTATATTTTAGTCTGGTTGTTAAAGCATAAGACACATGATAGACCTGTTGGAGCTGTCCAGCATATCAAAAAATTAGCACGTCTGGCTCTCATATTGATAAATATTGACTGTCTGTGAATCATGATTTTCCCTCCTCCTACAAGAATAGTGAAGCAACCTTGCAGTTAACTAGATTAGCTCACACTAGATCAAACTGTCACAAATATAGACATAACTCTTTTACAACGTTGCACAGGAACAGATGACAGTCATTGTCATCACTCACCCGTAATAGTACTAATAGAACACTTGCTTAGCCATGAAGCGCAATGGGTGATGCATGGACACAACTGCCCCAAAGAAAGCACAATGGCATGCACAATAGCATGCACAGGATGGACGGAAACTTAAGATCTATAAAGCAAGCTGTGATGGGAAATGGATTAATTTTAAATTTCCTGTCTGGTTTCGCCAATGCATGAGTAGATGATACGCAGCCCAGTGTAAGTTTGATCATTTAAATCGACCAAAGAATTGACTTGGCTGTGTGTTACTTCTCGTGGTCATTTAGATTTTTACAACTAATATACAAAAAGAATATGTGTTGTGATCCACCGACGTACTATGAATAAAATGAGAACGATTTCTGTACAGAAACCTCCTACTACATGAGATGTGAATACAGTGCATCAGCTGCCGTCAGACGATTGCATCTGAGCGAGTAGGGAATTCTAGGCCACTGAGCGCAGGAATGTTGTGCAAATCCTCTGTAGAGTACAACGGGAAGAACCAGAGCAACTTTTTGCTGCCAAAGACCTGCAATGGATGATGGATCGTATTACATAAAGAACTAGACACGGGACGTACGACACACAAAGAAATGCTGCAAACGACACCTGCTCCAAGTTCCTTCGCCATCTTAAGTCATATTTCCATGCAACCGATTTTCTACGCTCATGGACCTGAAACAAGTTTGATCTAATATTTAAAAGTTCAGAAACGGATCAAGTTCTCATAACCAAAATAGAGATGATTAATGTACAACATGCTACTGCACTAATGGTTTCAATTGAATATTCTGGCAGCGCATGATGGTCACACTCTGTTCAGTCTCCAAATAACATCAAGGAATGAATCATGCCAACGAAAGTCAGGGTATTTATATTCAGACTTACCTCTATAGAAGTCGTATTACGTAACACAAGGGATGTGTGCATGCTGATGAAACAGAGAAGGCTTAGCGCAAATGCAAAATTAAGAACTGCACGAAAGATTACATGGTAAGTAATTTACACATAGGTAAGTTTGATGCTTCCAAGGAAAAACGTTTACCAAAAGCAAGAAATAGAATAGCAATATCGCCAGGTGAGCTGGAATGCCTACTTCCATCTTGGAAGTATTCAATAAAATACGGAAGCAGTACCAAGGTATCCAGTACTGTCTCTAGGAAAGTATACACCTATAAGACAAGTAAAATGAAGTTAAAAAAATAAATGGCAAGATAAAGCAGTTGAACAGGCAACAACTAACATCATCATAGGACACATAATGTTTTAAGTCATCACAGGACAAGCATGATACAAGGAGTCAAATGAAGTGTTTGGTTGTACCAGGAAAAGGAGAAAATACTTATAGTTCCCGGCTCCAACACAGTTAACAACCCAAATGCAGTGATGGTCCATTTTAAGCACACATCTGTCACCTGCATAATCACAGAAAAAGATCAGGATAAGAAACTGAGGGACTAGCTAATTTATCGTCCCAAATTTATGAATAACAAATAAATTAGAACTTAGAGGCAAGCAATTAGACAAGATGGCACATCCTCAATCAAACCAATAAACCAATTGAATACAGCAGCAAAGAGCTTTTTGACAGTGCATGAGGATTTCGTGGACCCACTGTGTAAACAATGGCTTAGGCTCCTTGCCACTATAACTACCAAAATTATTACATAAAATTTATAAAATATGTTGTTTGGTAAAAGAATCTATAATGTACAAAGAGTTTGAAACTTTCAAGAAAGCGAGAGTAAGTTAAAGGCTTACAGACAGAACAATGATGGCAGCGTGGAGGTTTGCCATTTTGACAGCGAGAGCAATATCTAGGAGCACTGCTTTGATCCTCTGAAGTGGATGATGCAGGATCTCCACTGTCTTCAACATCGTGTCTCCAGTTTTCAGGTACAGAACCAGGATCAGTGAAAACAACCATCAAATAGCACCATATAATCAGTGCAAGCTGCAGAAGAAAGAAGACCCCTGAAGAAGTTTGAAGACAATCAAATACAGCCACGACACATTTTTCATATTTTATAATGCAATATACCAATCCTAAATTACATAAAGATTCTGTGATTTAAAAGAAATTTTTTTTATTGTCCAGACCAGCAGGACCATGAACTGAAACTCCATATCTAAGCCACCAAATAGCAATGCTTACGCAAATGAAGATAAACAACAGAATCCCAAAACTTTATTGAAATTAGCACTGTTATTGAATAACATCAAGCACTCTAATACCAAATAGTTTGTTGAGAATAACCATCAATCATGCCTGGAATCACAAGCAAATCCACCATGAGTATATTTTAAACTCCTCTAACTTGCGCTACGAAAATGGAGGCATGTTTGGATAATTTGTGCGAAAATGGTATCATTAGATTTGTTGTGAAATATTTTTGATATGGTGATTTGATACTTTTCTTATAACATACTTATACTAAGAAAAGGCCAGATTCGCATGTTGCACCGTGCGGATTGCCACAAATTTGTATATTCTTTAACAGAGGAAGTTAATCATGCACTGCAGCCTCCAACGGCACATACTAATCGCAACATCCAAAATAACACCAAATAGTTGGGTGCAACAACATGTCAATCTGAACAACCTTTGATTAAAAAGGTGCAATTTTCACCAATTCTACTAAACAAACTTTTTTATACCAATGTTCATGCTGCTTGAAAAGTCAACAGTTTTGAAAGCTGTACAAAACAGTAAAGTCCGAAAATAAATAATAATTCTAGTTCCTTTTGTGCATTATCATTATAGTGTCTGGCGACAAGAGTCAGATAGGCATTCACAAGCATAGCGTACTAACCCTAGAATGCAAAGACAGCAAGTTCAAAGTAATCATGGTGAACCCACAATGTGATGATGAGGGCACAGAGCTCATAACCTCAGTTCTTGTGGAAATCAAATCGCTCGAGTTTGTAGGATTCTACATAGTAGTAAAAAGTTACAAATTTTCACACCATAGTAGAAGCAGACATGAAAATGTTTTTAGGTGAAATCATATCCCTATGCTTGTAGAGGATTCCACTTGGCATCATATCTTAAATTTCTACTTTGCAGTTGGCAGCATATCTCAAAATACTCACAGCTTACTAAAAATGTTGAAAAGCCAGGTCCTATAATGCACTGGGTACAGGCAGAAGCTTTGGGCAGCCCTGTTGTTGCAGGCTTACAGCTTCTAAGAAGCAGCAAGCCATAGGCATTAATCATGAATTATGTCTCAGCACCTAGGAAAACTAACATCTAGGTTTTTTTACCCCTCCGATTTGGCCAGTAACACATGTAACGGATAGTGTCATATCGTTCATCTCAAACAACATGTCAACCAGAAGAACTTTTTTTTGGACAGATCACACACTTGTAATTCAATTACCCAGCTACATGACTGAGGATCTGATGCACAAATTTGACACGCATGGGTTGAGTAACCGAAGTCCGGAGGAGCACGAGGCGGGAATTTGAATTCTGAGATAGATTGGAACGAATCCCTTCCTATTCAGCAGTATAAGCATAGGACGGACGTTGTACATTTCCACAGGCGGTACAGAATAGAGGTCTTCAGCTAGGGAAGGGCAAGGGGAGCGAGGGCGTCAGCACTTACGAGCACGTGAAACGCGGCGAGGATGGCAGCAGCTCCGGCTGCCTCGGCTCCGCCACTAAGGAGCATCGGGCCCCAGGCGTAGACGACGACCGCGTAGTAGGAGACGGCGACCACGGCGGCGACGATCGCCACCATGAGGTACCCGAGCCCCCGCAATCCAGCGCAGGCGAGGAACGGGTTCACGTACCGGCAGCAGTCCATCCCCTCCTCGCAGTCGACGGCGGCGGCGGCGGCGGGGATGGAAGAACGGCGGGTAGCAACGCGTGCGTGTCGGTGCCGGCGCTCTTGCTTGCGGAGTGCGTTTGGTATGGGGCTGACTGATGCGATCTGCAGGAGGGTCAGTTGGTAGGTCCAATCGGCACATGGGCCTAGTTTTCAGCCTATTTGACACATGCTGAAAGCGAAAGGCAAACTATATTTTTAATTGTTTTTATCAATCAACTTTAATTTGTTTTTATCTTTTTTTTATGGTATATGATCTTTATCTCTATCTCTATCTCTACTTTTTAAAAAGCAAAGTTTTTTTACGTACATACGATAAAATATCTTCAATAAATATAGGTTAAACTACGTGTACACAAAAAATACACCTAGAGTTATTCTTTCTTACAAATTTGACGGATAAAATTTCTTCACATACATTTTTTTACAAATACAACGGATAGACTCTTCCGAACCTTTCGGACATGGGCTCATACAAACCATTATTAATTAACAAAACACAACTACTCGGAACAAATACATGAGATCAAAAAGTTACACACAAACCATTATTAGTTAATAAAACATAACTACTCGAAACAAATACATGAAATAAAAAAGTTACACACAAACCATTATTAGTTAACAAAACATAACTACTCAGAATAAATACATGAGATCAAAAAAGTTGTAGAAAAACAAAACAAATTTATTTTAATATTAATATTAATATATTATCCTAAGACCACGCCCAACGACCTGCATCATCAACCACCTCCTCCGTTAATCGAGTCAGGAACAGAACAAACAAAGTCTCAGGTTGCTTCACATGTTAAATACATGTATCTTTGCTCTTTAAAAATCACAAATTTTTTACATATATTTGATAAAATGTTTTCAACAAAGATGAGCTAGATTACATGCACACAAAAAAATACATTAAAAGTTGCTTTTTTTTACAAATCTGACAAATAAAATCTCTCCGTAGACATCTTTTACAAGCTTTTCTGAATCTCTCATATCTTGAGCGCACAAGGAGCATTGTTAATTAACGAAATGCAACTACTCAAAATAAATATATGAGATTCAAAGAAAATTGTTGAAAAATAAAATAAATTTATTTTGGGTTAATATTAATATTAATGGTGAAGAATGAGATACTTCAAATTTTAATTTTAATATATTTTTTAAGTTGATATTTTTTTTAAACCGTAGTGTTAGCACGGGTATCGAAATTTCTAAAGTGCATCAAGTTTTAGATATGATGTATGTAAACTTTAACCTTTTACTATGGCGATGAATAATAAAAAATTTATAATTTTAATTTTAATATATTATTTTTTTAATTTAATATTTTTTTTCGACCGTAGAGCGGTGCTAGTGGGCTGAAGGAGAGCGGGTGGGCTGAAGAAAGAAAGTAATTTGCTGACATGCAAGTATGCAATGTACAACTCGCTCGATTCTAAAATATAAGCATTTTTAAGTTTAGTTAAAGTCAAATTTTTATTACTTTAACCATTAATAATATTTTATTATATAAAAAATATTTTTTATTTATTATGAAATAATCTTTCATAAAAAGTATATTTAACGAAGGGAGTATAAGCTTTAAAACATCATATTTGATTTACACATACACTGATTATGTTCTACTCTACGTGCTGAACAAAACTAGATCCCACTTGCGTACGGCGTACATATATCGGTAAATTTGTTATGATATACTAATAGAAGTTGCTACTGAGAACTTTTCAAAAATTAATAGAAACCTAGATAATTTGGACAATAGCTGTGTTATATGTCTTCTAGAAAAATTCACAAAATTTTACTATAATTTGAATGCCTAAAATTATATACTAAAGATTTAAATTCTACTAGCTCAGATCAATAGCAACTTTAATTAATATTCTAGAGACAAGTGTACCATGATTAAATAGGTTATCATAACATTTTGCGTATTAACTTATATTATACACATATTAGTAAATTATGTTTTACACTTTCATATCCTGTAAGTTTCCTATAGCGGCTGGTACGGTATGGTTATGGACAGCAGCCTGGCTGGGGGACAGTCCACGGGCATGCATCCGGCGTGGCGTGGCCAGCGGGAGTAGGGGACCCTGGCTTCGGGTTGCTTCGCCGGGACGTCCGCGCGCGCGCGCCCACACGGCAAGCAACGTGCCGTGCGAGGTTGGTGGTGGCTGCGCCAACCATCCGGGGGATGTTGTGAGCAGGCGCCGATCGCGTTAGCCCGTTTCCAGCTCGGACCGGGGCACAGCGAATACAGTTAGGCAGATGAGATCTGAACCAAACAACAACGTGCATCATGCATGCCTGCATGTGCATAGGCTAGGGTCACGACAACGTCGACAAAGGCGGCAGTGATCGATCACTGACTGGCCCTGCACAGCGCACAAGTCCATTCTTCGGCCGATCAATCGGTCGAGGATGTTTCTTCGTCAATTTATTCTGTTTTGATCGCCGTCAACCATGTGGGTATATATGGTTAGCTCTCGAATCTTGTCCCCGGACTTGGAAAACAAAAGGCGTATACCCATCGAATGATTTTTTCCCTTTTGTGAGGTTGTACAAAATAATTGGATCGAAAGAATTAGTATTAATTATCATTATCATCATCTCATATCCTTGGTACTTACGTCTTAAGATTACTCGACGGTCCAAGCTACAGTCTACGATCCATCAGCAATTACTAGCCCACGCTCTCCATGGGCCCCAAGGAAAAGTAGCGCAAGATTTCACGAAACTCAACCAAAAAGTCAGGCGCATCTAGTCACGAGAACCACCCCGACCCCCGTAGGTTGGAGGCAACGTAACGACGAGGCTTGACCGTCCGACCGGCCACGTAACCGACTTACTTTTCGCTCCCAGGCCTCCGACGCTGAGTAGACGATAGGCAATGGACGACAGCTGACGCCAGATGACCGTCCAGCGCCAGTGAATCACCCGGAAAACATTCCCGAATATGCTGTTGGTCCCACTTGTCAGAGGAAGCTTTATCCTGCGAGGACTTAGTTTGGCTGCGCTCCACCTGTCAGAAGACGTTCAGTTCCGTGAGCATCAAGTTTAGTTGCTGTCCTCACGTGTCAGGAAGCCGCGCATTTCATCTCGCTCTGTAACCCGTTCAGCCTTTATATAAAGCTCGTTGAGGACTCTACACGAGAAGACGAACATTAAAGACATATATTCGCATAGGCGCGCTAGAGACTCTGCCCACGTAAAGAGCATTTTCGTTATTGTAATACACTCGATCATATATGAGTTCGTCGATTTCGACTCCTAATGTAGGGTATTACACCTCGCGGTTGCTCGAACTAAGTTATGTTTTTGAGTCCATCGCAGATTAAAGCACATCGATTAGAAAAAAGCGCACCGTACCTTCTCCAATCATATAAATTTACACTGTAGAGTGTACAAAACACCGACAATCATGATCATCATTATCATCCAGTGATGAAGCCTTGTCTGCTAGTAATCATCTTCGGTGGAAGAAAGCAATGAGCCATCGAGACGAAGCGTCAGAGTTGCTTTTTGTTGCGTGCAGTGCAACGGTCGATCGCTGGCACGGCATTGCCGCCACATGGCCGTGTCGATGCTAACGAATGGATGAGCTGGAACGCATAATAATTCCGTTTCAATTTATATATTGTTTCGCTTTTACATATGGAAATCGAGATGTGAGAAAGATAGATGCATAAAAAGTAGAGAGAGAGAGAGAGTGTAGTATTAGAAGTGATAATAATAATAATAAATTCAAAAAGATCGACAGGTAATGATGAGTATTTTTTGATGGAGTGAGTATCACAGATACATATCGAAAAGACTATCAGAACTGAAAAGCCAAACGCGCATGACTATTTATAAAACAGAAGATTGTGCATGATAGTGAACCGATTATTATTGTTTTTTTTTTGCGTCGCACGATAATTTCAAACAGTACCAAACTCTCATATTCAGGGAGTAGGAGGCTGACGCTAGGTGGTAACGCAAGTACACATAGTAGCATTGTTTTAGATAGGTCGCGATGCAGACGGATCGTCCGTCGCAGTCGCAAGACGCAAACGGCGTGGGTGGGAGTTTCGTTTGACCTCAACTCACCTCACGGGACCAACATGTGCGTCATGACTTTGTTAGACTTTTTTTTTTATTTCGTTTTGGTAGCCGGCCCGGACACGATGAGTTTTGCTTCGCACGCGCGTTCGTGAAGCGAGGCACACGCGGTGCACGAAAGTTTGAGCAGCTGGCCACCGCCGGCGTGCTGAATCCTGTGACGCGCGGCTGATGCCTCCCTCCCGGCGAGTGACACAGTGAGGAGAGGAGCATGTGAGGTGAGAGGCAGGTGGGTGAATCACACTGTATTTGAACTTTATTTTTTTTAAAAATAAAAGATTTATCTAATTTGGCTCATATATATGATACTTTTTTTCGTTTTTTAATTGATGTCATCGTTGAATTTTAAATTCAACTTTGACTATTTGTGTTGTTCAAAAAATTTGTTCGAATTTGTAAAATTTTAAGTTTTAATTCAAATAATTCGAATAATAAATTAAATTATATCAAAATATATAAAATTTATTAATTTTTTTTGAATAATACAAATAATTAAAATTAAATTAAAAAATTAATGATGATATCAATTACAGAACGGATAGAGTATGTAGTTGAGGTGGTTAGTAGAAAATCCGTTTATCCTGCCTCGCCCGACATTTTACCGCTCGTCCCCATTGGTTGTTCGTGCGCGAATCCACAATTTTGACTCCGGGCTGCGCGCGGCCATCCAGTCGGTCTCTGACAAAGAGGTCCACGCGTGATCCCGCAGTACGAGGCAGCTGAGGATGAAATCCGTGCGGGCACAGCTTGGCGCAGCACCGTGTCCCCACTGGCAGGCTGTCCCGGACCCGCAGCTCAGGCTACGCACTCCAAGCTCTAAGAGCATCCATGACGTGAGATTTTAGCGAACCATGGTTCGGCTGTATAGAACCGTTTCCCATTGTAGAAGCTGCACCAAACATGTCAGAAGAAAAATCGATGCTTGAAGTTGGTTCCCTTTGAGGCCGCACCGTCCGAATAAAATAAAGTTTTCCTTTCACCGGAGAAGACGGAGATGAGAAAACGAATGGAGTTTTTTAATCATAGCGGGACCCACACACACTATGCTGTCGAAACATCCTAAAACGAACCGAAGAGGCATTGCTTGGTTCGCACCAGCATTGCGGGTGCTCTAAGCAACAACTGTCGCGGTTAGTGGGACCCGCTGCCTTGGGCAGCAGTGCAAGCGAACAAACCCACCGGTCGCTTTCGGCCGACCGATTGGAACGCCCACCGCACGAAGCGGTGGCTGACGCGGTGGGGCCGGACGGGTCTACGCGGCGCCAACCGATTGGAACGGCTGGCTGGCGCCACCACGTCACGACCGCCCAGGACCGCTCTGGACGGATGCACCATGTCGCAGGGCGAATGAGATAGCGAGGAGGGGAGCATGGGTGTAAGGGAGTGAATGATATGTATGATCATATATGAGGTCTATTTTTTTAAAATTAATTTTATTTGTTTATGATATGTATGTGAGGCGGCAGCGACAGCTACAGCTAGTAACGTATGAGTATACGTAACCTATCGCCTTGCGAGGAAAATTACCTCGGAGCCCTTCTACGCTTACATGCAGTTCGCTTTCGCCTTATCTATCCTGTTATCTGTGAAAAAAAGCATAAAGTTGAAACTTAAAACTGTTGATTCGCCAGATTTTCCCCATCCACAATCCCAACGACTGTCAGCTAGCATTATTTCTCTTTTTTACACTTAACATATACTCTCGAATTTTAAAATATTAATACCGTTTCTTCTAACATAATTTTGGCTATTCATCTTTTTTAAAAAATTTATTCGAATACATAAAATTGTTAGTAATATTTTAAATATTATTAATGGTAAAAAATTATAATAAAATAAATTATATTTATCATATATTTTGTTAAAGTTAATGTTAGAAATCAATAATGTCAATATTTTAAAACCTAAGAGTGTATGAAAAAATAACACATCTAAGGCGACATCATAAAAAAGTTGCTTCTCATATCCGCATCTCTAATCTGGGACAGAAAATTAACGGGGTGTATGCAAAACGTGACAGCTGCAAAAATAAGCTCACGCTAAAGAGTGCCAGAACCATCTTTAGGTACTTTCCATCAGGAATCGAATGCATGTCATTAGGACAGTTAGTTTAGCTATAAAATTCCCTCGCAAAAAATGTTTAGCTATAAAATTAAACTTAGGTTTTGTCATTAATATAATCCATCCAGTTTTAATATATTGACATTGTTGATTCATAACATTATTTTTGATCATTCATCATACATTATTTTTAGTCATTCATCATATTCAAATAATATAACAAATGTGCAAACTTATTAGTCATGTAACAAATATTTTTAATGATAAAGTAAATTATAACAAAATATATGATATTTATTATATTTTTTAATAAAAGGAATGGTAAGGTAACTTTAAAAGGTGAACAGTGTCATCCTTTTTAAAACCGAAGCAATGTACTCCCTCCATTCATATTTATTTGAACCCTTGATTTAATCATCATTGACCATCTGTAATATTAATAACTTAATACATATGTAGTAAAAAATTATAATTTTAAATTGTTGAAAGGACAATATAAATTTATGCTAGCCGACGTTAAACATAAATAAAAAGATGAATCACAAGAAAATTAAATAAAAATAAACACCGGAGTAGGCTAGAAGAGCAAGCCATCCAATTTTTTTTTGTTGATCTTTGTTAGTGCAAGAAAAGAGTGCTATCATAGGCTCAAGGGTAGAGGCGTCATTTCAGAGTCTCCCACCTCTTTTCTCAAATTTCTACCCAAAAAATCTCCAATAAAATTTGCAGTATTCTTCCACTTTCTCTGTCGGAGTCCGGTCGAATGCCGTTGCCTCTCTCCACCTCATAAGCGGCTCCGGAGTCCGGCCTCGCGGCGCTAACCCTAGCACATCGGCGCACCCTGAGGCCGATTGACTCCGTCCAAAACCGAGCCGGATTGCCCGATCCGGCTGCTCAAATTGTCGAGGGAGAGGCCGCGCCCGCGCATGTTGGCGTGATCGCGGGTGATCGGGATGGGATCGCCGGTAACCGCCAATGGCGGGGACGGTGACTACATTTGAATCCCAGAGGATGTTGAGCTTGGCAAGCTGCTGCCTGCCACTGCGAAGGTGGGGACAGCGGAGTGTCCGAGCGTCCTGCGGTGGCGGGCGATTCGGTGGTGGACCCTGGTCGCGGTGCTCCGGATCTCACTCGCCAGCGTCGCCTTGGCCGTCGTTGTCTTCCTTGGTGTAAGGATCATGGATACTGAGAAGGGGATTGAATCGGTGGACTTATAGCACTAATTTCGCTACGAACTTAAACTATAAGACTTGATCGCAACGGAAGCAAACCTATGCAATTCTATTAGTCCAAGACCCCTAACAATGCTTGTGAAAAGATAATAACAACAAGCAAGTACTAGCACGATAGCCACCAAAAGAATCAAAGAACAACCTATCACACTACTCAATGTTAAGTAAATGCAGTAAGTAAAGAGAGTGAGATAGAGAGTGCTCAGTGATTTTTTTCGAGTCTAGGAAGGCAGCTCGTTGAACCACTCCCGTCGAAGTCTTGGTTCCTCCTGTCGTTCTCGAAACGATGCTCACAAGGGTACGCTTCACTTCCAGAGTGAAGTCACCGATGGCTTGGCTGTCGCACACAATACCCAAGCGCTAAAGCAAGCCTACAAGGCTCGGGCGCTCTCTCTTGATGTCCCTTTCGAGCAGAGGACTCGAAACCGCGTACAAACTTGGCGATGTTTTTCACAATCTCTTCGAAAGCTCGATCACCGACTTCTAGCCGGTCTAGGCTGCCCACACCAAGAGTAATAGGCCAAGATCACTTCTCTCAAGCCTTAGAAGCTCTAGAAGTGTACGTATGAATGCTCCCTATCCCTCTCCTACAAGCACAAAAGGTCTCTAATCTTGTAATGTGCTCTCTTGATGGTGTCCCTTGGCCTCTCACAAGTTTTCTCTAACTTCTCAAACCATAGGCATACTGGAAAATGTCCCCCTCCACGGTTTAATAGGCTCCAAGCCCAAAAACAACCGTTGAGACATGATGTCATAAAGCTGACTGCTTTATGCAATCAGCGGACTGTCCAGTGACTGGACCACCGGACTGTCCGTTGACCCTTCTTCCTCCTCGGCCAGGAAAACACCTTTTCTGGAATCGATTCTGTAGGACATCGGACTGTCCGGTGAAGGTAACTATCCGATGACTTTCACTTTTGGATCTCCAAAGACATCTTCTCTGGACTTCGGCATCGACCTCACTGGACTGTCCAGTGACTGCCACACCGAACTGTCCAGTATCTTCTCTGCAGCAACTCCAGAGAGCACCTCTCTCTGGACTCCGAAGTCCTGGCTCACCGGACTGTCCGGTGACTGGTTCTTCGACTGAATGCGATCTTGGCCTTTGTCTTCGCTTTCTCTCCCATCTTTAGTGCTTTCTGAGGATTTAAAGAGCATTCACACCTTTTGACACTTGTATGGCAGGAGACAAATGACCTTACCCCCCCTTAATACTACCGGCGTTTCTATGGACTCTCTAGCTAGTCCTTAGCCTTGGTCATTCGACGTCCGAAAACTCCTCTTCTAGGGTTCGTCTTTGTCATCTATCGAAGAAGCCCACCATGTTGATGTAGAATTAGCGAGGTAGTACCTACAATCAAAACCGTTACCTATGGTGTTTATTCAATCACCAAAATCAATTTATACCTTATAGGAGACTTCAAAGGTCATGAAGTTAATAATCTCTCTCTTTTTGGTGATTGATGACAACCCATAGTACTCACAAATAGGCTCAAACGAGATGAAAGAAGATAGAGAATAAAACACATCTCCAAAGAACACTTACCCCCTTACTTTAATAACTTCTCAGAACATTTTTGCAAGAGTTCTCCTCTGTAAGGATCAAGGACACCGAGAAGGGGTTTGAATCGGTGGACCTATAGCTCTAATTTCGCTATGAACTAAAACTATAAGACTCGATTACAACGGAAGAAAACCTAATCAATTCTAGTAGGCCAAGACCCCTAACAATACTAGTGGAAAGATAATAACAACAAACAAGCACTAGCACGATAGCCACAAAGAGGAATCAAAGAACAACCTATCACACTACTCAACGGTAAGTAAATGCGGTATGTAAAGAGAGTGAGATAGAGAGTGCTCAGTGATTTTTTTTACGTCTCGAAAGGTAGGCGCCTTCTCCTAATCCTCGTTGAACCACTCCCGTCGGAGTCTTGGTTCCTCCTGTCGTTTCCGGAACGATGCTCACAATGGTACGCTTCACTCTTAGAGTGGAGTCACTGGCGGCCTGACTGTCGCACACAATACCCAAGCGCTAGAGCAAGTCTCTAAGACTCGAGCGCTCTCTCTTGGTGTCTCTTTCGAGCGGGGGACCCAGAACCGCGTACAAACTTGGCGATGACTTCCACAATCTCCTCGAAAGCTCGATCACTGACACCTAGCTAGTCTAGGCTGTCTACACTAAGAGTAATAGGCAAAGATCATTCCTCTCAAGCCCTACAAGTTTTAAAAGTGTATGAGTGCTCCCTATCACTCTCCTACTAGCACCAAAGATCTTCAATCTTGCAATGTGCACTCTTGGTAGTGTCCCTTTGCCTCTAACAAGTTTGCTCTAGCTTCTCAGACCGCAGGCACACTGGAAAATGTCCCTCTCTATAGTTTAAATAGGCTCTAAGCCCAGAAATAATCGTTAGAACATGATGTCATAAAGCTGACTCCTTTATGCCATCATTGAACTTTCCGGTGACTGGACCACTGAACTGTCCGGTGAGCCTTCTTCCTCCTCGGTCAGGAAAACACACTCTCTGAAATCCATTCCATAGGACACCGACTGTCCGGTGACTTTCACTTTTGGATACTCAGAGACATCTTTGTAATTCTGCTTCGACCTCATCGGACTATCCGGTGACTGCCACACCGGACTGTCCGGTGTCCTCTTCAGCAACTCCAAAGAGCTCCTCTCTCTGTACTCTGAAGTCCTGGCTTACCGGATTGTCCAGTGACTGCGTCTTCGATTGAATCTGATCTTCGGTCTTTGTCTTCGCTTCTTCTGCCATCTTTAGTGCTTTCTGAGGATCTATGGAGCTTACACACCCTCTAATACTTGTATGATAAGAGACAAATGACTTTACCTCCTTAATAGTATTGGTGTTCCTACGGACTCTCTAAGCATTCACACCCTCTAATACTTGTATGATAAGAGACAAATGACTTTACCTCCTTAATAGTATTGGTGTTCCTACGGACTCTCTAACTATTCTTTAGCCTTGGTCCTCCGATGCCCAAAAACTCCTCTTCTACGGATCGTCTTTGTCATCTATCGAGAAAGCCCGCCATGTTGATGTACAATTAGTGGGGTGGTACCTATAATCTCAACCGTTACCTATGGTGTCCACTCAATCACCAAAATCAATTCATACTTTTACGGGACTTCAAAGGTCTTGGAGCTAACAATCTCTCCCCTTTTTGGTGATTGATAACAACCATGGTACTCACAAACAGCTCAAACGAGATGAAAGAAGATAGAGAATAAAACATATCTCAAAAGAACACTTAACCCTTACCTTGATGACCCCTCCTTTGTCATGGGTTGGAAGCGTCACTCTCCCCCTGTTTGGTAGCTCTCTCCCCCTTTGTCATCTAATTATAAAAAAAATGGCACCAAGGAAGCATATATATAGAGAGAACGCTGGTTTGATAAAGAATAGTCACGATAGAGAATGAGACGGGAGCGCACATGCACAAAGGAATCTACAAAACAGAAAAAACACTAGGAGCCATACATAAAGAATCCACGGGGTTAGACCAAAACCAAGTGCATTCCAACGAGCTAAAAGAGTCAAATAAATAACAAGCTCATCAAAATCTCACAGAAGAGCAAAGAAATCTACCGAACAAGAATTAAAGCCCAATCTACCCATCCACGGCCTCCCCCTAGACAGCTAGCTCTCAAGACGATACACCTCATGTCTCTCACTCAACTCCTAAGAAGATCTAGTCCTGCGTGGCTGAAGAGCTGGGTGCAGCGATGGTCGAAGGCTGCTCCTTTGTTGGCTGAGCTGTTGCTGCTAACTGATCCTCTCTCGGCTGCTCAACATCGTCAAAAATGCTCAAGCTGGAAGAAGATGTCGAGGATGGTTCCTTGCCCTCAACTGAAGCTGGCTAATCAGCGCTGGCAAGAGCCTGAGCTGCCTCCTCTAGAGAATATCCTGCCTCAAGCAGGCTAGCTGCATCTGAAGCTCTAGGCTGCTCGGCTGTGGTGGCTGCTGGTTCAATCTCTTAAGCCTTTGACGGTGCCCTTGACAAAACTGACTCAGCAGTAGCAGCCTTGAACGATAGAACCCTCGGAGCAAGAGGTGAACTACCAACTACTGTCCTTGACTCCAATGGCTGCACTGACACTCTTGGCTCAGCTGAAGCAAACAAGACTGACATGGAATACAAGTGTAAGCTTCATGACCTTTGAAGTCCCCTAAAAGGTATGAATTAATTTTGATGATTGAATGAACAACCATAGGTAACGGTTGTGTTGCTGGTACCACCCCGCTAATTCTACATCAATATGGTGGGCTTCCTCGGTGGATGTCAAGGACGAACCCTAGAAGAGGAGTTGCCAGGCTTCTGAGGACCAAGGCTAAGGACTAGCTAGAGAGTCCATAGGAACGCCGGTACTATTAAGGGTGGTAAGGTTTTTTGTCTCTTGTCATACAAGTGTAAGAAGGTGTGAATGCTCTTTATATCCTAAAGCACTAAAGATGGCAGAGAAAGCGAATCGAAGATCGGAGCTCAGCTGAAGACTCAGTCACCGAATAGTCCGGTGAGGTCACCGAACAATCCGGTGAGCCCTGGAGGAGCTAGTCCAGAGAGAGGTGCTCTCTAGAGTCGATGTGGAGCAGTCACCGGACAGTGCGTCGGTGCAGTGATCGGACAATCCAGTGAGCCAGAAGCTAAAGTTCAGAGAAGATGTCTCTGGGAATCCAAAAGTGAGTCACCGGACAGTCCGGTGAAATATGCACCAAACAGTTTGGTGTCCTATGTAATGGATTTCAGAGAGGGTGTTTCTTTGGCCGAAGAAGAAGAAGGGTCACCGGACAGTCCGGTGGTCCAGTCACCAGACAGTCCGGTGATTGAATAAAGCAGTCAGCTTTATGACATCACGTCCAAACCGTCGTTTCTGAGCTTGGAGCCTATTTACACCATAGAGAGGGACGTTTTCCAATGTGCCTTTGATCAGAATTGCTGGAGCTAAGCTGTGAGAAGCCAAGGGACACCACCAAGAGAGCACATTGCAAGATTAGAGACCTTTGGTGCTAGTAAGAGAGTAATAGAGAGTATTCATACACTTCTAGAGCGTGTAGGGCTTGAGAGGAGTGATTTTTGCCTATTACTCTTTGTGTGGGAAGCCTAGACCGGCTAGTAGTTAGTGATTGAGCTTCCGAGGAAATTGTGGAAGGTATCGCCAAGTTTGTACGCGGTTTCGGATCCCCCGCTTGAAATGGACACCAAGAGGGAGCGCCCGAGCCTTGGAGGCTTGCTCTAGCGCTTGGGTATTATGTGCAACACCCGGTCGTTGGTGTCTTCACTCTGGGAGTGAAGCGTACCCTTGTGAGCATCGTTCCGAGAACAACGGTGAGAGACCGGGACTCCGATGGGAGTGGTCCATCGAGGATTAGAGGAAGGCGCCTACCTTTCGAGACCTCGAGAAAAAATCACTGAGCACTCTCTATCTCACTCTCTTTAGTTACCGCATTTACTTACCGTTTGAGTAGTGTGATAGTTTGTTCTTTGATTTCTCTTGGTGGCTACCGTGCTAGTGCTTGCTTGTTATTTTCATACCACTAGCATTGTTAGGGGTCTTGGCCTACTAGTCTTGCTTAGGTTTGCTTCCGCTGTGATCAAGTCTTGTAGTTTTAGTTGGTAGCAAAATTATTGCTATAAGTCCACCGATTCAACCCTCCTTCTCGGTGTCCTTGATCTTTACATGTGGTATCAGAGCCAAGTGCCCAATTTCGGGCTTCACCGCCTTGAGTAAGGATGCCGAACGGGATAAAGACTCCGCCCATATTCGATGGGGATGATTACTCTTATTGGAAGGCTTCATGCAAGCCTACCTAGAGTCAATCGATGGAAAAGCGTGGCAAGTTACTAGCAACGCGACCAATGAGAATGAGAGACTTGATTTTTTTCATTAAACACAATGCTAAGGCCAAGAATACTATGTTTGGATGTATTTCTAAAAACATCTTTTCTAGAATCAATGCATCGTCCAACGCACATGAGATATGAACTCAATTACAAAACATCCATGAGGGCTCCTCCGAGGCCAAAGAAGAGCGTTACTATGTTCTTAAGAACAAATATGATTCCATCACTATGCAACCTCATAAAAAAGCAAATGATGTTTACTCTCGTTTGTATGTAGTGGTGGAGGAAATCAATGCCTTGGGTCTCAAGGACAAAATTGATGATGTAGAGATCATGAGAAAGCTCTTGAGGATGTTGCCGCTAAGCTACAACTCCATCGTCACATGTCTCTTCCAAGCCAGCTTGGCTACTCTCACTGTCAATGTCATGCTAGGCAAGCTCACGGCCTATGAGAGGTACATGTTAGGCAGCTCCACCGACTCTCAATTGCCCAAGAATTTTTCTCTACAAGTTAATCAAAAATCATCCAATGGCAAGAACAAGAAGAAGAAGAAGGTGGAGAAAGATGAGGATGAGGAGAGAAAGCAATAATGAGGACCTTACATTCTTGATGAAAAAGCTATTTCACAAGGGAAGACCCTCATCTTCCAAGAGGAACTCCGGGTGCTTCAATTGTGGCAAAAAAGGCCATTTCGCTAAGTAGTGTCCCAAGCCCAAGAAGGAGAGCAAGAAGGAAGCTTCAAATGAGAGTGATGATGAAGAACGCAACCCTAAGATAAAATTTAAGAAGAAGTTCTTTGTCAAGAAGGAGAGCAAGAGCAAGGAGAACAAGAAGTCCTCGCACAAAGCTTATATTGTTGGTGAGTGGCTCACCGATGATGATTCGGACTCTTCATCTTCAAGCGAAGAAGAGCTCGTGGGTATTGCCATGACTAGCCCCACCAATGAGCTACCACCACCTCCACTATGCTTGATAGCTCGAAGTTGTGAGGGCTTCATTTATGAAGAAGATGATCTTGAGGAAGAAGAGGAGAGTTATGATGATGAAGATGATGGACCAAGCTACAATGATCTTGTTCTCTTCCTCGAGAAGGCCAATAAGACCATCATCAAGAAGTCCAAGAAGATCGAGGTGGTGATGAAGGAGCATGAAGTGGCAGTATTCGGAGTTCGAGAGCTTGAGGGGAATGTCAATGCGCAATAAGCACTCTCATGTTGTTCTACGTGAGTCCTATGAGGAGCTCAAAGCAAAGCACGTAGAGCTAAGTAAGAAGCATAATGCATTGGTGCGCAACCATGAAGCTCTTGATCTTGACTCTCTCCTTAACTCTCCTAAGCATTTAAATAAAGCTTCTATTTTTTTTGATTTAACCCTCTCTAAGGAGAGTACTACTCTTGAGCCATCTATTTTGAAGGAATATACGACGCTCAAGGAGGAGAGAGGCCGTGATTGATGCATTTGAGTGGCTTACTAGAGTAAGGCAAATTCAAAAGGAAATCCTAAACAAAAACCTCATCAACAATCGCAATCACAAGGGCTTAGAATCATATTCTTCCTCTATCAACATCATTGGCAACCAAGATAAGATCTCCGAATGAATAGTCTCGCTCATGGCTGATGACTACTATGGTGAGAAGTGTTGCTTTGATGGTCACCACTCCAAAGACTGTCCCAAAGTGAGCAAGCCTAAGATTATGCCTAACGTTAACATTTTTCATGAGGATGTGCACTACAAGCTTTTCAAGGATAAGAATAAAAAAGTAAAGGCCAAGCCGCTCAGACCGCCAAATGATGAGAGGGTAATAAAGAAGATATGGATCCCCAAGGTGATCGTAGACAAAGAGAGGAAGCCAAAACTCTCTTGGGTTCCAAGAAGAAGTGAAGGGGCCTAGGTGGTGGACTATGAAGCAAATTGAAGATTTTTGAAATTCACCACATAATGATCAAGCCTAATCTACTTTTTAAGGGTGTTATTCTTGTACATAGTAGAGTAGGTTTCTTTTCTTGCAATGCATGATAGATAGGACTTCTCCGTGGACTAGATGTTTACACTATCATGTATATGTGTAAAAGGATAAAAGAAAAGAACAAAAAATTAGATTGGTGCCTAACCATCTTAAGATATCCATATGCATGGGGGAAGAGCTTGAGAAGGTGGTTTGGCTATCTCAAGGCAAGGGGCGGGCATATGGTGAATAAGCTTGAGATGGGTTAAACTTGATACCGAATAGGTTTCTTTATGCAATATTTTTAATTTGATTGCATCTACATGGCATGCTTTAAATTCTCTTGCATTAAAATAGCTTGTTTACATGCATTGTATATAGGAACTACGGAGGAGACGTGTTACTCTACGAAGAAAGTGATTACATTGTTCATATGGATTCACATACTCTACAAAGAGTAACCAAAGCAATATTGTGCGCTTCATGCCCATTGAACCCTGTGCTTAACGATCTCTAACATCCATTTACGTGGATCGTGATTTAAGGGTTCATACCTTCCCTTTTTGAGCCTCCTTCTTGCTTTGGTGTTTTTCGTTCGATGTTAATTGCGATTTGCAAAAATGCTAAACTCTTCGCGAGTTATCTATTTGCAAAGGAGTGTTTGATAGTTTCCTTTTTAGATAAGTGTGGTGTTTATTTGGTTTTTTGGTGAGGACACTTAAAGCCTAGAAAGAATTTTTTGATTCTGCAATTCCTTGAGGTCACCGGACATTTTCGCGCCTTCACCATACATTCCGGTGACTATATTTTTGGATCAGTCACTTGGCAGAATTGGACAGACACCGGAGATTTCGACGATATCATCGGACAGTCGGTGACTGGAAGAGGAAGCGGGTGCCTCTTTGAAATTGGAATTCTCTAGACACTGGATAGTTCAGACTTTTATAGTCACCGGACAAATAGTTTGGACCGGACAGTCCGGTGATCTCTTTGATCGGTGAAATCTCGGCCATTCGATTTGATTTTTTTAATCTCGGCCGTTGATTTTATAATGACCTAACTGCACATGTTCCTTCGAGTTCCTAACCAACACTCATGTGTCCTCGTCACTGTTGCTGTCGATCGTCGCTCGCCACCGCTCGCCGTGTTCCGCCACCGTGCGCCGCCCTCGCGCCTCTGGCCACCGCGCTCACCCTGCCCTGCTCTGTAATGCTTTCGCGTGTGCTCCGCTGCCCTAGCTCTTGCCCTAGCGCCACCGCTTCGCACCGTCGCACCGCTGCACCGCCATGCCACTCCGCCGACCGCCGTGCCTTCCTGCTCCAAGCTTCATGCCGGTGTGTGCTGCCCTTTGTTCGTCCAAGCTCATCGCTTCCACGTCCGCTTATTCAAAGCCCTAAAACCCTCAGTGGGGTTTTTGGTTCCTCGCGATCGGACGCGATTTTGACGAGTTCTTCGGCGTTCTTCGGCTCTTCTCTGTGGGGTATTAAGTTCTACCTCTTTCATTCCATCGGAAATACCTTGCATGCCTTGTTTGTTAATTAATTGCAAAAATTGGTATAAATTGCTTAAAGGTGTCACCTTTTATTGCCAATTGACGTGATTAGTTGACAAATTCCCATACTTGGTGCCATATTGAGGTCATTGCTTGCATATTTTAGTATGACATTGAGTCTCCTATCGCTAGTGTCACAATTTGGATGCATTCCTATATTATGAATTGTGGCATTAGTATGTCGATATCACCGTTGATCTTAATTGCTTGATCTGATCGGTGATATGTCCTTGATTCCACCGCTAGGACTTCACTTAGAGTCGCTCACCTTTTGTGCTTACAACCTATATTTTTTTCTTATGTGGTGCAGTGTCTAGGTCAAAACAGTTTCAACAGCAGTCCATAACTCTCTGTCAATTCAGTGGTTTCTTGACGGGTTAAGAGCCAAGCTCTTAATCCTATCTTGCGGTGTCAGCTGGTCAGTGCTTTTTTTCAGTTGAGCTTTCAGTGACAGTTGACAGGATGGGTAGACAGAGACCGAGTTCAGAGAAGAAGGGGAAGGGCATGGCCGTAGGGCCTGAGAAGAAGAAGAAGAAGAAGCAGAGGACAGGCGATCCGTAGTGGGACATAGCTCTTGTTGCAGCGGACGTTGACGTTAGCGGACGTTGACGTTCCTCCTCATAGGAGGCAAGGTGTTTTGAGGATTGGCAGCTCTGAGTCCCATGGGGAGTTGAGAAGGTCGACCCGTCAGAGAGTGGTGACCACTCCTCTAGTGATAGAGGCGCAGCCGTAGAGAGCTCGTGCCAGTAGGCAGTCGAGAACCACAGAGGGAGAGACAGTTCAGAATAGCTCACAGCAGAGGACACAGAGGTGTCCACATCAGAGGACTGGAGTGTGCGAGGTATGTAGAGCTGGAGCCGAGAGAGCTCGTCGGGCCATGGGAAGGATCGCTGAGGTGGAGGTTGATTTGTTGAAGCTGAAGGGTCCGGCCACCAAGGCCAAGAGGAGAGTGGACTTCACTGCTTGGGTCCCCGCTGGGAGACACGCAGATGTTGGTCAGTTCTAGACAGTACTTCAGCGAAGGATCTATGAGGCCTACAGGAGACAGCTTGCCACTTAGGGCAAGAGCTCAGAGTTTGCAGCTCACCGTCACTGTTCTTTGGAGGCACTGAGCAGAGGAGTTAGGGTTGACATGGTGGAGCATATTTCTTATCTCTCAGGTCTATCAGATTTGGTCACCCAGCCCTTGAGGTATAGTGAGGGTGTTGTGCTAGAGTTCTATGCCTCACTGTGGATCTCTTCGGATCGCTCATATCTTTGGTTCATATATAGAGAGGAGCCACACCGTTTTGAGAGGTCCGATGTCTTGGCTACTCTGGAGTTTGTATCATCAGAGACACGGATCTATACTCTGGCCCATCCGGATTTCTCACCTCTGTTCAAACCATTTGGAGGGATGGAGCCGAGTGATGAGAGGTTGAGTGTTTCTTTCCCGTCACATCATGGAGAGCACTACTCGAGGCACCCTCTGCGTTTAACACACGAGGCACGTGTTTTGAGAGGGTTGATTGGGAGGTCAATAGCGCCTCGTGCTGGCTATAGAGAGTGATCATACTGCATCAGTGGTTGCTGTGTTTTCTGCTGACACATGAGATTTTTGACTTGACAGATCTGGTGCTAGCTCAGATGGAGGATGTGATATATGAGAGGATTGAAGCATGTTAGTTACCTTTTGCCCTCTATATATGCCTGATGCTGAGGAGAGCCAGAGAGATGACTGAGGAGGGGTATGCAGCGTTGCCAGAGATCACCACCTCTTTCAGTCCTGCTGAGCCATCCGACTCCAGGGTTCTACAGGTTTCTGCTTCTCAAAGTACCCCTGAAAGAGAGGACACCATAGCCTCAGACGATTTTGACACTGAGGCTCCAAAGGGAGTATAGCCGGGTGCTAGGAGCACAAAGGCTTCAGGTCAAGCTAAGACTCCTACCTCTTGTGCTACACTTGACCCTGCTCTTGCTGTCAGATTGGATGCTATTCAGGCAGAACAGGAGGAGCAGAGGAGGTTCCGAGAGGAGAAGCTTGAGCTTATGTGCCGAGAGAGGACCGAGTTCGAGGAGAGGATCCGACTCGAGCGCCACCACATTGAGAAGCGACAT
Organism: Zoysia japonica; assembly: GCA_001602275.1. NCBI lineage: Eukaryota > Viridiplantae > Streptophyta > Magnoliopsida > Poales > Poaceae > Zoysia > Zoysia japonica. The sequence continues at coordinate 5,567,524 of BCLF01000001.1, read as the reverse complement.
CAGATGGAGAGAGAGAGCTTGCAGAGATGGCAGGAAAGAGAGTGTCATGAGAGGTAGCAACGCACTCTGTTGGAGATGGCATCGGCTATTTCATATATGTTTGTCGGATTCAGAGCTATTGCGTCATATCCCCAGGAGACTGGTATGCCACCTCTTGCTCTTAGTATTCTTCCGTGCTAGCCTTCGCATCTGAGTTGCAGAGTCAGAGTCAGCGGCGGCAGCAGTAGTCCACATTCACCACATTGCTCTTAGTCCCGCTTTCACCGTTCGTACCTTTTGGGGTAGCAAGCACAGTCATGACTACTGGAGGGGTTAGTGTTTTTGTGACATCTTCTCAGTTCTCTCTAGTTTCCTGGTACTCGATGTCGGTGCTATTTGCTTCAACAGAGCCAAAAGTGTCAGTGCCGGCATTAGAGTCAGAGACAGTAGTTGGTAGTTCTCCTCTTGCTCCGAGAGTTCTATCCTTTGAGGCAACTACTACTGAGTCAGCGTTGTTAGAGCCAGCGCAAGAGGCTTCACAGTCAGAGCCTGTAGCCACCACAGCCGAGCAGCCCAAAGCTTCAGATGCATATATCTTGGTTGAGACCAGATATTCTTCAGAGGAGGCAGCTCAGGCCCTTGCCAGTGCGGATCAGCTAGCCACAGTTGAGGGCAAGGAGCTATCCCCGACATCTTCCATCGGCCTGAGTGCTTTTGACGATGTTGAGCAGTCAGGAGGAGACTAGTCAGCAGCAGTAGCTCAACCAGCAGTGGAGCAGCCTTTGACTCTCACAGCACCCACCTCTTCAGCCGCACAGAACTAGATCTTCTGTAGGAGTTGGGTGAGAGGCATGCGTGAACCGTTCTAAGAGCTAGCTGTCTAGGGAAGGCCGTGGATGAGTAGATAGGGCTTCTGGATCTTTTTTGACAGATTTCATTGGCTCTTTGTGACAAGCTTGTGTTTCATTTGACTCTTTTAGCTCATTGGAATGCACTCGGTTTTTGGACTAACCCTGTGGCTTCTATGTGTATGGCTCCTAGTGCTTTATCTGTTTTGCAGGTTCCTTTGTGCATGTGCGCTCCCGTCTCATTCTCTATCGTGCACTTTTCTTTGTCAACCAGCGTTCTCTCTCTATTTGCTTCCTTGGTGCCATCTTTTTGGATGATTAGATGACAAAGGGGAGAGAGAGCTACCAAATAGGAGAGAACCGGAGGAGAGTGATGCTTCCTACCCATAACAAAGGAGAGGAACTCTTGCAAAATTTTTCTAAGAAGTCACCAAGGTAAGGGGGTAAGTGTTCTTTCGAGATGTATTTTATTCTCTATCTTCTATCATCTCGTTTGGACTGTTTGTTAGTACTATGGTCATCATCAATCACAAAAAGGAGGAGATTGTAAGCTTCATGACCTTTGAAGTTCTCTAAAAGGTATGAATTGATTTTGGTGATTGAATGAACAACCATAGGTAACGGTTGTGTTGCAAGTACCACCCTACAAATTCTACATTAATATGATGGGCTTTCTCAGTGGAGATAAGGATGAACCCTAAAAGAGGAGTTGCCGGGCTTCGGAGGACCAAGGCTAAGGACTAGCTAGAGAGTCCATAGGAACACTATTACTATTAAGGGGGGTAAGTTCTTTTGCTCCCATCATATAAGTGTTAGAGGGTGTGAATGCTTCTTAGATACTTAGAAAGTACTAAAGATGGTAGAGGAAGCGAAGTCGAAGACCAGAGCTCAAGAACCACCTGAAGACTCAGTCACCGGAGAGTCCGGTGAGGTCACTGGACAGTCCGGTGAGCCCTGGAGGAGCCAGTACAGAGAGAGCTTCTCTTTGGAGTCGACGTGGAGCAGTCACCGGACAGTCCGTCAGTGCAGTGATCGGATAGTCAGGTGAGCTAGAAGCTAAAGCCCACAGAAGATGTCTCTTGGAGTCCAAAAGTGAAAGTTACCGAACCGTCCGGTGAAGGTATGCACCGGGCAGTGCGATGTCCTATAGAATGGATTCTAGAGAAGGTATTTCCCCTGGTTGAGAAGAAAGAAGGGTCACCGGACAGTCCGATGGTACAGTCACCGGACTGTCTGGTGATTGAATAAAGTAGTCAGCTTTATGACATCACATCTCAACAGTTGTTTTTGGGCTTGGAGTCTATTTAAACCGTGGAGGGGGACGTTTTACATTGTGCCCTTGATCACAATTGCTGAAGCCAAGTTGTGAGAAGCCAAGAGACACCACCAAGAGAGCACATTACAAGATTGGAGATTTTTGGTGCTAGTAGAAGAGTAATAGAGAGCACTCATATACTTTTAGAGCTTGTAGGGCCTGAGAGGAGTGATCTTTGCCTATTACTCTTCATGTGGGCAGCCTAGACTGGCTAGGAGTCGGTGATCGAGCTTCGGAGAAGATTGTAGAAGACATCGCCAAGTTTGTACGTGGTTCCGGCTCCGTCGCTCGAAAAGGACACCGTAAGGGAGCGCCTGAGCCTTGAAGGCTTGCTCTAGCGCTTGGGTATTGTGTGCGACAGCCGGGCCGCCGGTGTCCACTTTGGGAGTGAAGCGTACCCTTGTGAGCATCGTTCCGAGAATGTTGGGAGGGACCGGAACTCCGACGGGAGTGATCCAACGAGGATTAGGGGAAGGCTTCTGTCTTTCGAGACCTCAAGAAAAATCACTGAGCACTCTCTATCTCACTCTCTTTACTTACCGCATTTACTTACCATTTGAGTCGTGTGATAGGTTGTTCTTTGATTCCTCTTGGTGGCTATCGTGCCAGTGCTTGCTTGTTGTTATTTTTATACCACTAGCATTGTTAGAGATCTTGGCCTACTAGTCTTGCTTAGGTTTGATTCTGTTGTGGTCAAGTCTTGTAGTTTTAGTTCATAGCGAAATTAGTGCTATAAGTTCACCGATTCAACCCCCCTTCTCGGTGTACTTGATCCTTACAACAAGAAAACTTGAGAGAACTGAGAAGTGGTGACTGGAACACTGACTCCTCCAGTAGTCTAGCTATGCTGGATGTCCCAAATGATACAAATAGTGAAAGCGGGGTTGAGAGCAGTGTAGAGAATGTGGACTGCTGCTGCTGCTGACTCTAACTCTGCAACTCAGAAGTGAAGGCTGGCACTGAAGAATACTGAGGCTGAGGTGAAGTAGGCTGGAGGAGTGAACGCAGAGGACCCGATAGTGTGGTCGTAGGAAATGTCAAAAGAGGTGGCATACCGATCCCCTGGAGATACGATGCAACAGCTCCGAAGCCGGGAGACATATAAAAATAGCCGCTGCCATCTCCAACTGAAAGCGCTGTGACCTCTCATAGAACTCCTTGCCGTGCCGTCTCCTCTCCCCTGCCTGCTCCCTCTCCATTCGAAGCCGCTCCTCAATTTGGAGGCGCTCGAGTTGGATCCTCTCCTCGAACTCGGCCCTCTCTCTGCGAATACGCTCATCCTGCTCCTCTCGGTATCTCTTCTGCTCGGCCTGCTCTGTCTAGATAGCGTCCAATCTAGTAGCAAGTGCAGGGTCTAGTGTCGCCCGAGAGCTCGGAGTCTTGGCCTGACCTAGAGCCTCAGTGCTCTCAACTCCTGGGTGTGCTCCCTCCGGAGCCTCATTCTCAACCTCCTTTGGGGCTGTGGTCTCCTCTCCTATAGGGGTGCTCCGTGAAGCTGAAACTCGAAGAACCCTAGAGTCGGATGGCTCTGCTAGACTGAAAGAGGTGGTAATCTCTAGCAATGCTGCATACTCCTCCTCAGTCATCACACCAGCACTCTTCAGCATCGAGCAAATGTAAGGGGAAAATAGTAATTGATGTGCTCCTATCCCCTCATAGATAACATCCTCCATCTGATCCAGCAATAGGTCTGTCATATCAAACTTATGTGTCAGCAGAAAGCAAAGCAGCCACTGGTGAAGAATGATAACCAGCTCTCGGTAGCCAGCCCATGGTGCAATAGTCCTCCCAAGCATTCCTCTCGGTACACGTGCCTCGTGTGTCAAGCGTAGAGGGTGCCTCGAGTAGTGCTCCCATGAGGTGGCGGGAAAGCAATACTCATCCTCTCATCACTTGGCTCCATCCCTCCTAACGGTCTGAAAGGTGGTGAGAAATCTGGATGGGCCAGAGTGTGGATCCGAGTCTCTGAAGATATGAACTCAAGTGCTGTCAAGACATCAGTCCTCTCAAATCTATGTGGCTCCCCTCGATACATAAACTAGAGATAAAAGCGGTCAGAGAGATCCATAGTGAGGTGTAAAACTCAAGCACCACGTCCTCACTATACCTCAAGGGCTGGGTGACCAAGTCAAAAAGACCAAAAAGATATGAGATGTGTTCTTCCATGTCAGCCATAGCTCCTCTGCTCAATGCCTCCAAAGAACAGTGGCTGTGCGTAGCAAACACTGAGCGCTTGCCCTTAGTGGCAAGCTGTCTCCTATAGGCCTCATAGATCCTCTGCTGGAGAACTGTCCAGAACTGAGCAGCATCCGCGTGTCTGCCAGCAGGGACCCAAGCAGTGAAGTCCACTTTCCTCTTGGCCTTGATAGCCATGCCCTTTAGCTTCAGCAAATCTACCTCAACCTCTGCAATCCTGCCCATGGCCTGGCGAGCTCTCTCGGCTCTGACAGTGCATACCTCGCAGACCCAGACCTCTGACGAGGGCACCTCTGTGTCCTCTTCTGTGAACTCCGCTGGGCTGCCTCTCCCTCCATGGTTCTTGACTGCTTACTGGCAGGAGCTCTCCGCGGCTGCACCCCTGCAACTAGAGGAGTGGTCGCTGCTCTTTGTCGGGTCGACCTCCTCAACTCCCCCTGAAAATCAAAACCTCCAATCCTCGGCGCTCCTGACGTCCTATGTGGAGGAACGTTCATGTCTGCCGCTGCTAGGGCTCGGTCCCACTCTAGGTCATCTGTCCTCTGCTTTTTCTTCTTTTTCTCTAGCTCAACTGCCTTGCCCTTCTTTTTCTCCTCAGAACTTGGTCTCTGCCTGCCCATACTGTCAACTGTCTGAAAGATTAACTGGAAGAAACTCTGACCAGCTGACACAATAAGATAGGATTAAAAGCTTGGCTCTTAACCTGTCCAAGAGTGATCTGGACTGATTGAGACCTTTAAACTGCCGGTGACTCTGTCCCGACCCATTGTCCAATTGTCACTGTGGTGAGGTAGGGCGCGGCGAAGTAGGGCTACGCAGACAGTGGAGCGGTGAGGCAGCAAAGGCGCGGCGGCGGTCGGAGAGATGGCCGGAGGCGAGCGGTGTTCGGGGCGCGGCGGCGGAGGCGAGCGGCGCTCGTCAGCGTTGGCGTCAGCTGGAAGGGAATGCACAAATTTTGATATGCAACAAGAAGGAACACGTGCATATTAGATGAAAACAAATCAACGGCCCAGATTGATCACAAGAAAAAGGATAGCCGAGATTTTGTCGATCGACATAGTCACCGGACTATCCGGTCTCCATTAATTGTTCGGTGACTCCAAAACGCTGTACTGTCCGGTGTTTGTCGAGAGCCGATTTTAGAGAAGCAGTCGCTTCATCTTCCAATCACTGGACTGTCCGGTGAACCCGACGGAATGTTCGATGACTGTTCAATTCTGCACGTCACTCGATTCAAAAGATACAATCACCGGACTATCAGGTGAAGGCGTCGGACTGTCCGATGACCTCAAGGATTTGCAGAATTAAGGAATTCTTTCTAGACTTGTCCTCACCAAAGAACCAAATAAACACCACACTTGTCTAGAAAAGAGAACTCTCAAACACTCCTTTGCAAATTGATAACTTCGAAGAGTTTAGTATTTTCGCAAATCTCAATTAAGATCGAGCAATAAAAACCAAAGCGAGAAGGAGGCTCCAAAAAGAAAATGTATGAACCCTTAGTTCATAATCCATGTAAATGGATGTTAGAGACTGTTAAGCATTGGGTACAATTGGCATGAAGCTCAATAATTGCTTTAGTTACTCTTTGTGTAGTATGTGAATCCATATGGACAATGTAGTCACTTTCTCCATAGAGTAACACGCCTCCTCTGTGGTTCCTATATGCAATGCATGTAAACAAGCTAGTCTAATGCAAGAGAACTTAAAGCATGACATGTAGATGCAAGCAAATTTAAAGACATTGCATAAAGAAAGCTATTCGGTGCCAAGTTTAACCCCTCTCAAGCTTATTCACCATATGCCTGCCGCTTTGCCTTGAGATAACCAAACCATCTTCTCAATCTCTTCCCCCATGCATATGGATATGTTAAGGTGGTTAGACACTGATCTATTTTTTTGTTCTTTTTTTTATCTTTTTACACATGATGCATAATAATGCATACATCTAGTCTACAGAGGAGTCCTAACTACCATGCAAGACAAGAAAAGAAATCTACTCTACTATGTACAAGAATAACCTCCTTGAAGAGTAGATTGGTGTTGAAGCTCGAGCGACATGTGGTGGACTTCAAAAATCTTCAATTCGTTTCACGGTCCACCACCTAGGCCCCCTCACTTCCTCTTGAGAAACCAAGAGAGTTTAGGCTTTCTCTCTCGGTCCATGATCATCTTAGGGACCTAAATCTTCTTGATTGTCCTCTTGTCACTTGGCGGTTTGAGCAGCTTGGCCTTCACTTTTCCATTCTTATCCTTAAAAAGCTTGTAATGCACATCCTCATAGAAAAAGTTAGCGTTAGGCATAATCTTAGACTCGGTCACCTTGGGACGATCTTTGGAGCGGTGACCATTAAGGCGACACTTCTCACAATAGTTGTCATTCGCCATAAACGGGACTATTCATTCGGAGATCTCATCTTGTGATTGTAGTTGTTGATGAGGTTCTTGCTTAGGATTTTTTTTTGAATTTGCTTTTCTCTAGTAAGCCGTTCGAATGCATCCATCACGACCTCTCTCCTCCTTGAGCTTCATGTATTCCTTCAAAATAGATGGCTCAAAAGTAGTACTCTCCTTAGAGAGGGTTAGATCACAAAAACTAGAAGCTTTATTAAAATGCTTTGGAGAGTTAAGGAGAGAGAGTCAAGATCAAGAGCTTTATAGGAGCGCACCATGCCTCATGCTTCTTACTTAGCTCAACGTGCTTCTCTTTAAGAACTTCATAAGACTCATGTAGAACACCATGAGAATGTCTGAGTGCATTGAGCTCTCCTTCAAGCTCTCGAACTTAGAATATCACCACTTTATGCTCCTTGGTCACCACCTCGATCTTCTTGGTCTTCTTGATGATGGTCTAGTTGGCCTTCTCAAGGAAGAGGACTAGATTGTTGTAGCTCGATCCATCACCTTCATCATCATAGTCCTCCTCTTTTTCCTCAAGACCATCATCCTCATCCGTATAGCCCTCACAAGTTCGGGCCCTCAAGCATAGTAGAGTTGGTGGTAGCTCATTGGTGGAGCTTGTCATGGCAATACCCGCGAACTCTTCTTCGCTTGAAGATGAAGAGTTTGAATCATCATCATTGGTGAGCCACTCACCAATAATATAATCTTTGTGCAGGGACATCTTCTTCTCTTTGCTCTTGCTCTCCTTTTTGACAAAGAACTTCTTAAATTTTCTCTTTAGCTTGTGTTCTTCGTCATCACTCTCACTAGAGGCTTTCTTCTTGCTCTTCTTTTTGGGCTTGGGACATTCCTTAGCAAAATGGCCTTTCTTGCCACAATTGAAGCACTCGGAGTTCCTCTTGAATGACGAGGGTCTTCTCTTACGAAATAGCTTCTTCATCATGAGCGCAAGGTCCTAATTGTCACTTTCCTCATCATCATCTTCCTCCACCTTCTTCTTATTGTCTTGCCATTGGAAGATTCTTCAACTTGAAGGGCAAGATTCGTAGGCAATTGAGAGTGGTGGAGCTGTCCAACATGTATCCCTCATAGGCCATGAGTTTGCCGAGCATAACGTCAACGGAGAGGGTAGTCAAGTTGGCTTGAAAGAGACACGTGACGATGGAGTTGTAGCTTAGCGGCAACATCCTCAAGAGCTTTCTTATGATCTCAACATCATCAATTTTGTCCTTGAGCCCCAAGGCGTTGATCTCCTCCACCACTACATGCAAGCGAGAATAAACATCATTAGCTTTTTCATGTGGTAGCATGGTGATGGAATCATATTTGTTTTTAAGAACATAGTAACGCTCTTCCATGGCCTCGGAGGAGCCATCATGAATGTTTTGCAATTGCATCCATATTTCATCCGCGGTAGATGACGCATTAATTCTAGAGAAGACATTTTTAGAAATGCATCAAAACATGGCATTCTTGGCCTTAGTATTGAATTTAATGAAAATAGGATCTAGTTTCTCATTCTCATTCGTAGCATTCTAAGTAACATGCCACGCTTTCCCGTCGATTGACTCTAGGTAGGCTTGCATGCGAGCCTTCCAATACGAGTAATCGTCCCCATCGAATACGGACGGAGTCTCTATCCCGTACGACATCCTTACTTAGGGCGGTGAAGTCCAAAAATGAGCACTTGGCTTTGATACCACTTGTAAGGATCAAAGACACCAAGAAGTGGGGTTGAATCAGTGGACTTATAGCCCTAATTTTGCTACGAACTTAAACTATAAGACTCGATCACAACGGAAGCAAACCTAAGCAATTCTAGTAAGCAATTCTAATTGGCCAAGACCACTAACAATGCTAGTGAAAAGATAATAACAACAAGCAAGCACTAGCACAATAGCCACCAAGTGGAATCAAAGAACAACCTATCACACTACTCAACGGTAAGTAAATGCGGTAAGTAAAGAGAGAGATATAGAGTGCTTAGTGATTTTTTCCTGATGTCTCAAAAGGTAGGCGCCTACGTCTAATCCTTGTTGCACCACTCTCGTTGGAGTCTTGGTTTCTCCTGTCGTTTCCGAAATGATGCTCATGAGGGTATGCTTCACTCCTGAAGTGAAGTCACCGGCGACCCAGCTGCCGCACACAATACCCAAGTGCTAGAGCAAGCCTCCAATACTCGAGCACTTTCTCTTGGTGTCCCTATCGAGCGGGGGACTCGAAACCGCGTACAAACATGGCGATGTCTTCCACAATCTCTTCAAAAGCTCGATCACCGACATCTAGCCGGTCTAGGCTGCCCACACCAAGAGTAATAGGCAAAGATCACTCCTCTCAAGCCCTACAAGCTCTAGAAGTGTATGAATACTCCCCATCACTCTCTTACTAGCACCAATGATCTCTAATATTGCAATGTGCTCTCTTGGCGGTGTCCCTTGGCCTCTCACAAGTTTGCTCTAGCTTCTCAGACCGGAGGCACACTGAAAAACGTCCCCCTCCATGGTTTAAATAGGCTCTAAACCCAGAAACAACCGTTGGGACGTGATGTCATAAAGCTGATTGCTTTATGCAATTACCTGACTGTTCGATGACTGGACCACCGGACTGTTCGGTGACCCTTCTTCCTCCTCAGTCAGGGAAACACCCTTTCTAAAATCTATTTCATAGGACATCGAACTGTACGGTGTATACCTTCATCGGACTGTCTAGTGACTTTGACTTTTGGATCCCCAAAGACATCTTCTCTGGACTTTGGCATCGACATCACCAGACTGTCTGGTGTCTTCTCTGCAGCACCTTCAGAGAGCACCTCTCTCTGGACTTCGAAGTCCTGGGTCATCAGACTGTCCGGTGACTGCTTCTTCGACTGAATCTAATCTTCGGTCTTTGTCTTCGCTTCCTCTGCCATCTTTAATGCTTTCTGAAGATCTAAAAAGCATTCACACCCTCTAAAACTTGTATGACAGGAGGCAAATGACCTTACCCCCCTCAATAGTACTGATGCTCCTATGGGCTCTCTTGCGCTCGGACACTCCTATTTTAGGGTTCGTCCTTGTCATCCACCGAGGAAGCCCACCATGTTGATGTAGAATTAGCGGGGTGGTACCTACAATCATAACCGTTACTTTTGGTGTTCATTCAATCACCAAAATCAATTCATATCTTTTAGGAGACTTCAAAGGTCATGAAGCTAACACTTGGCCCTATCGTCATTAAGAAGGTGTGCGTCTCCCCTCGTCCTTTCCTCACCCTCTCCTTTGTGTGCTCTTGCAGCTAAGGGGATCTGCTTGTGTCCCAAATCGTAAGGAAATTCGTCGTGAAAAAAAGATCTAGCCTATCTCTTCTATCCTTGCTCAATTTTGTTTTCTTCCGTCGCTGATAGAGATGCTTGTCGCGATTTATGCAAGAATCTTATGTCGATATTTGCTGGTATTTTGTTCTTTGCATAGAAACATACCCCCCCCCCCCCCTCGGCGCCCACACAACACACACAAACGCATCTTGTGATTGTTATGGTATTTTCGTGGGTGGTTCATAAGGACATCAGTAGGCAAGATTAATTCCCTTTCCCATTATATAATGGAGCTGGGGGATAACGTTGGTTAGTGTTTCAAGATCTTAAATTAGCAGAATAGTGTTACTGTCGATTTTGATGGGAAATTGGTTTTGGAGATGATTGGTTCATAGGAGGATGTCGTTGTTGAATGAGTGGATTCATCATTATTTCCCACCTGGAATGTGAGAGAGAGGTATAGATTCTTTGCCAATTGATGAAGTTATGATACCAGCCTGTTCCTTTCACTGGAATCAAGTGACACCATATGTGGGGTTTGCATGATTTGTGCTTCATAGCATCTTGTTTTCTCTGATTTGTTATGGATGGGAATACTTTCACAATCGAAAATGATTCTTGATATTTTGACTGTGTGATTCTGAGTTATTAGGCACAAGACATGCTACAAATTGTTTGTAGCCTTGAATTATAGGAACCCACATGGGCAGAGCAAGGAAAAACACATGGAAGCTACACCTAGAGTAGAAAAAGTATAGCTGCGTCGGCCCCCCTGGGCCCTCTTGTTGGTATTGTTTGAAGTCTCATTCTAATGTAGAACCCCCAAAGTAGGTGAATAGAAAATAGTTCCCAGTTTTCATGTCTATGTTCCCATCATGGGAAAAGTTCAGGAGGAATACAATTAAGAGTTTTCTCGCCACTGTATTTCAATTGGATGATGAGGCTGTTGAGGTTGATGTTATATCTGGCTCCTGGCTCGCTTATTTTGTGATACTCTATTCAATTCAAATCATCATTGGATGGCATGTTAGTAGAGCTTTTTGATGGTCAGATTGGATCAAGATGTTACTGTTAGTGAGTTAAATAAAATGGTGGAAATATGCTATAGCTCATGGGGAAACTTGTTATGCTAGTGGGCCACGATTTCATTTTCCAGTCAGTGCCAATTGGATCTGTGATAGCACCTTTAGTTTTTGATAATTTATAAATATGAACAGTTCACAAAAACATGTTCGCTGGATCCTGTTTATTTGTGTCATTTGTTAGTAATTTAATTTGTGAAAAGTTTACAAGGATTTTATATGGCATAAGCACTAGATAATAGCTCCTGGCAGCTTTAAGAATCGAGTTCACTTGTCTTTCTGCAGTACATTTGATGCCATGATATCCCTGGAATTCTTCTATTCTTCCTTTCACGCTGACTTGTTCTCCATATTGCTCTCATTGGCAGGTCATTGCTCCTGTTCTTTACTGGGTATCAACAACATTTAGTAGATCAGCTATTGCTTTAATATGCTTTGGTGCTAGTACCTTATTCCCAAGTGTATTACTACCTTCTTCACCCATCATGTGGATTGCGGGGATGACTTTTTGGTTAGTTATGGCTTTTTAATAATCACGTCAGCAATGAACATAGGCTTGTCTTTGCCATATTTCATTGGCTCCATATTTCATTGTAGTTTACATGTGAGTCTCTTACTGCCATCTTGTCTTGGTCCTACTGTATCCTGATAGATTAGAAACTGATTGGCAACCTACTTGCTATGAAAATTTGATTGATGGACTTGTTGTGCAGAGATGGTTGGAGAAGTGGCCTAAGAAAGCAGCTTTTGTTAGACTTGCTGGCGAAGGAGATTGGTTCCATCAATTTAGAGCGGTTGCTTTGCTCAGGATTTCTCCATTTCCGTACATAGTTTTTAACTATGCTTCTGTGGCTACAAATGTCAAATATTGCCAGTATATAGCTGGCTCCATGGCTGGAACCATACATGAAACATTCCTTGCAATATACAGTTCTGAAAACCTCTTGTGGCCCATTTGCCATTCCTTGCTGAAACATAGTTTTCTGCTTTGCATTTAGCATGCCTGATAATCATTGTGTTGAATTATGTGTTAGAAAATCAATTCTTAGCACTCTGTATGCAACTTATAATATTTTACTTGTGGTATTCTTTTTTTGTAGTTGTTTCTTATTTTGTGGTCATCAGATTTCTCTTATAATTGGGATGCTTTTTTTGTGGCGCATCACGACATGTTTTAATATTATTTGGGAGTTCTGCTTTGGTTAAGAGGACTGGAAAGTTTTGTTTGCTCTCAGTAGGATTAAAATGACGTGACCTTTATTGCAAGTAGTTTGTTTTTGGGGCAAACTATCTAGTTCTGTATACTGGGGACGTTACAACTATCCATTTCTAGCCTCAGGTCAGGCAAGCCCTTCCTGTATGTCTTTGACAGCTAGTGCATTTTCTCACCTTGGCTTACAGAGCCTAGTTTTTCTTCTGGGTACTGGGATTTTATGTTCACAATAAAACATAGATCTTCATAGACTATTTAAATACAACTTATTTTTTTATGATGCATGCCTCATATCTTTTATGCAGTCTCAAAATCTCTGTCCATTTTGCAATCAGTGGGAAACTTCTTCAAAGCTTGGCTGTAGCAACCAGCAAAGGATCATTCTTGTCAGTGGACCAGATTATCTACAATGGAATTGGTTTTCTAGTTGCTGCTGTTTCTACTGCCGCAATCACTATTTATGCAAAAAAAGCGCTTCAGAAGCTCCAAGCAGAGGATGAACTATGTTGAGCGCAGCTGATACATATGCTTGAGATCGACTCAACAGTAGTCTTCCTTCTATTGTATTATACATACTTATCTGGTTTCTAGTATCAACTACCTAACCACAGTCATCTGAGAGGTCATTTGGATTGCGGGATTTTTTTTTTTCTGAATCCTGTGTTTTTGCTATGAAATTAAACTGATTCCTATGAAATTCCTGCGAGGTTCCTGTGAAATTCTTGCATTCCAAAAGAGCCCTGAAAGTTATACTGCAACAATTGTAAAGAAAATGGAGAACCAGAAGCACTTACTTCTTTTTCTCTCTTGTTCTTTTTTCTTTTGGTTTGTAGAGAGAATGCCCTACTATCGATGTCACCAACTTATTGGATGATGCAATGTAAATTCTTAAGATGAAACTTCTTTTTCTCTCGAAGATGGTTGAGTATAAAATGTTTGGGCTTCCTTTGAATTGAGGGGAAAGTCCCAAATCATATTTTTTCTATGAAATTCTTGTGTTGACCTTTCGCATCAATATCATCTGTATACTTGGTTTCTGTATTTGGTTTGGTGTGTTTTATACTCCCTATTATATTA
>BCLF01000001.1:5529974-5540109 GCA_001602275.1 Zoysia japonica | reverse complement strand
GCGGCGCGCAAACGCCTGGGCCACGCATTCCGCCGCGAGCGGGCCAGCCATGTGGGCTGCCCCAGATGGGCTGAGGCCTTGTGGCCCAACGCAATTCGTCCCATTTAGGCTGGAAATTATTTAATTTGTGAAATAATTTATTTAATTACCATAAAACAGTTTAAGTTTGTAAAATTCATAGAAAATTCAGCCTAGCTCGAAAAATTATAAAATTTTTTTTGTTAGGATCCTCTCAACTAGAACTATATTCTGGAGCTGACTAATTTCTATTTTATGCATTAAAATAATTTAATTAATTCAGATCATTTAATATACAAGAAAATGCATTACTATTCTTTATCAGCATATAAAAATTTTATAAAATTTACTTTCTGTCCATTTATTTAATCTTTACTGGTTTGACAGAATATTATGATTTATTTCGATAAAAATAATTTTATAAACAATTTATTCCTTTGTATCTAGCATTTAAATCATTATAAATCTATTTATTTTCAATAAATCCTGGAAAATTCTAGAAAATTTGAAAATATCTTTCTTTGTCTTATAAAAGCTTTAAAATTAGTTTTATGTCTTCAAGAACCATATTAAAAGAGTTTATAATCATATTCAATTACTTGCTTTCCAAATTCATGTATTGTTACTAAAAGGGTTTTATTTATAAAAATATAAAAGGGCATTACTCTCATTGTATGCACATCATTTCATATAGAATCTAGGGAAAATAAGGAGGAGATCGGAGAATATCATCAGGATGTTCAGAAACCGTGATCGACGCCAATTTCGTAGCTGAGGATTCTAACTTTGACCAAAGCCCAGGCAAGCCCCGGTGCATTATCCTGTTTTCAAATTATTTACTTTTATCACCTTAGATGGGTAGTTTGTAATGTGCACTAAGTAATAGGAGTTGATTAAAACCGTAGTTACATTATAGAATCTTACCTTGGGGTAGTATTTTGGTATAGGTAACTCGATGTAGAGCTAAGCTAATAGTTCTTTTAACGGTAGAAGTCGAGTGAATAAGTCTTCACTCGCGAGCTATAGGATTGGTACGGGATAGATTATCTTGTCATATAGAATAAATTGGAGACCGGGCAGAGAAGTAGGTGATAACACGGCATGTGTCCATTGCGGATGAATGGCCAATGTTTTGTAGCTCTGTCTGTGTCGATTAAGCACCGTTTGTTGTTGGCCCTATTAAGCAAGTTTGAATAGTACTGATTACATACTAGATCTATGGGCCCTAAGAAATTGATGTAGCCCAATGCGCGTACTGACTGGACGTAACCGAACCTCTCTTCTGGAGATAATAAAAGGGAGAGCTTTGGGGCTAACCATGGATGGACCCGGTATGGTTATCGCATGGAGGACCACTGTTCGAGGGAGGTGAGCATCGGATCGGCACTATGTATCATTGACGTGAAATGTTGCCATGTACGGCTTTCGGGAAGCGCGTACATGTCGCATAATCAGGTTTCTCCAGCTGGATGTAAATCAATTCGAATCGCTGCCCCTCACAGTAACGAGTACCACTTGTCTCTTTGAGTCACATCATAGTAAAGAGTTAATCAATATGAAATATGATTATGTTTGATCTCTCAGAAACTGCTTGGCATTTTGTATGATATAGTTTTAATGCAAAATTAAATTTATCTTCTCATAACTTAATATACCGCTAAAACATGAAAGTAAGGGTTCACTCATAGTGCATTCTTTGCAAATAGCCAACCCTGATGAGTCAGCCTTCTCATTTCTAGGAGTCGGCTGTAGATAGCCATTTTGTCGGATAAGTCTTGCTGAGCGTTAGTTGCTCAGGGCTTTGTGGTTGTTGTTTTTTTTTGCAGGTGCTTTCTCTTTTCCTTCTCAGTTCCAGTTAGAAGGAGCAACCCTGAGGGTGGCTTCGTTTACTGGGAGTCTTACTCGTCACCTTGAGTGTGTTGTCGCTAGTAGGTACATCGTATAGGCTCGATGTATCCTTTTGCTTAGTATGCAGGATGTCTTTATGTAATAGGTTTGTAGCTTCTGCACTTTGAAAACTTGTGAATTGTAAACTTAAATAACAAGTTTGTAATATATTTTATCGTGCTTGAACAGTACGTTGGTCCTCGCTTCGTCGAGTGACTTCCGATATGATCCTGAGGTCGATGGTGCGTATCTCTTGAGGTATGGGCTGTCACAAAGAATGCACATTTTGTCACAATATTACTCATGCTTATTAATACATTTGGAATTAAAATGTACTGTAAAATGCCTAAATTTCTAACAATCCAAAAACTCAATATTTGTGATAGGCTTACGATCACTAGTTTTGCTGCCGCACGTAAGCAAAATGTTTTTGACGGATCTAATTACAAACGGTGGCGTGATAGAATGGTTCTTTGGTTGACTGCTATGAACATTATTTATGTCGCAAAGGGGATGCCTGAAAAGTTTACTCCAGAGGAGGAGCAAGCTTTCATGGCAGCCGATAACCTTTTTTGAGATGCCGTGATTAGTGTTTTTACGGAAAACTTGGTTGATTTTTATCTCACCGTGACGTCTGGCATGGAATTATGGGATGCGCTTCAGGCCAAATACGGTGTTTCTGATGAGGGAAGTGAACTGTATGTCATGGAGCAGTTCTTTGACTATAAGATGGTCGATGACCGTTCTATAGTAGAACAGGCCCATGAACTTCAGTCACTGGCGAAAGAACTTGAAGGTTTCAAGTGTAAGTTACCTGACAAGTTTGTGGCCGGAGGCATTATTGCTAAGCTGCCACCTACTTGGACGGATTTTGCCACTTCTCTAAAACATAAGAGACAACAGTTCAGCGTTGCTGATTTGATTGGCTCTTTGGATGTTGAGGAGAAAGCGAGGGCAAAAGACACTCGAGAAAAAGGAGTTGTTGGGACTTCTAGTGCTAATGTAGTGCAGAAGAACAACTCGAATAAGTCCTAGAATAAGAAGAAGAACAAGCAAGAGAATCGTGGAAAGACTTAGCAGACTACCACTTTTAAGAAGAAGAAAAACAAGGAAAATTGCTTTGTTTGTGGTGAATCTGGTCACTTTGCTAGTGAATGTGAGAACCGCAAGTGGAAGGGCAATAAGAAATCAGCAAAATATGGTTGTTAGCGAAACTGCAGGAACATCGAGGTACAATAATATTTTACCTATAGTTCTTTCAGTTTGGCATTCACCTGAATGGTGGATTGATACGGGCGCTAATATTCATATGTGCGCTGATGTATCCTTGTTTTTATCTTATCATGTCAAAGGGACTGGCTCCTTGCTGATAGGAAACGGTACACATGCGCATGTTCTTGGTGTTGGTACGGTCAATCTGAAGCTTACTTCGGGAAAGACCGTGCGCTTGAAGAACGTGTAGCATGTCTCAACCATAAAAAGAATCTAGTAAGCGGCTCTTTACTATGTAGAGATGGTTTTAAATTAGTTTTTGAATCCAATAAATGTGTACTGTCGAAGTATGGGACTTTTATTGGTAAAAGTTATGAAAGTGGAGGCTTGTTCCACTTTTCTTCGTTAGAAGAATGTCATAATGTTGTGAACAACGTGATCAATTTTGATGAGTCTAGTATTTGGCATTCACGACTTTGTCATATTAATTTTGGTTGTATGACGCAGCTAGCAAATTTGAGTTTAATTCCAAAATTTACCTTAGTCAAAGGTTCTAGGTGTCATATCTGTGTGGAATCCAAACAACCTCGCGAACTTCACAAGGTTGCAGAGGCGAGGGATTTCGCACCACTGGAACTAATTCATTCCGATTTGTGCAAAGTGAATGAAGAACTGACTAGAGGGGGTAAAAAGTATTTCATGACCCTTATAGATGATTTTACTAGATTCTGCTACATATATTTGTTGAAGTCAAAAGATGATGCACTATATTATTTTAAGATCTATAAAGCTAAAGTAGAAAACCAACTTGAGAGAAAGATCAAACGTGTAAGGTCTGATCGTGGTGGAGAGTACTTTTCGAATTTGTTCACTTTGTTCTGTGAGGAACACGAAATAATTCATGAGAGGACACCTCCCTATTCACCTCAATCAAATGGGGCAGCCGAAAGAAAGAACCGTACTCTAATTTTTTGGTTAACGCCATGTTAGAGACATCGGGACTTTCAAGGAATGGTGGGGTGAGGCTATATTCATAGCATGTCATGTCCTGAATCGTGTTCCTATAAAGAATAAAGAGATCACACCATTCGAGGAATGGGAAAAGAAAAGATTAAATCTCTCATACTTGCGTACTTGGGGTTGTTTGGCAAAAGTGAATGTGCCAATCAATAAGAAATGCAAGTTAGGACCTAAAACTATTGATTGTGTCTTTATTGGTTATACTTTCCACACATTGGTTATAGATTTTTAATTGTAAAATCTAGAGTGCATGATATGCATGTTGGTACAATTATGGAGTCCAGAGATGCTACATTTTTTGAAAATATTTTTCCTATGCGTGAGGATTATTGTAGCTCTAGTCAAAGATTAGTTGTGAATGATGAACCTATTGATATGATAGAACACAATGAACGCACAGTTGTGGAAATCCAGAGCAAGATGACAATGAAACTCCTAAAAGGAGCAAGAGACAAAGGACTGCGAAGTCTTTTGGTGATGATTTCATTGAAGAGGCATATTCATCTCTTGATGCTGACTATTGGAAGGAAGCAATTAGAAATGAGAAGGATTCTATTATGTCTAATGGAACTTGGGAGCTTGTAAGTAGGCCCTATGGGTGCAAACCCATTGGGTGTAAGTGGGTGTTCAAGAAAAGCTTAGGCCTGATGGTACAATTGAAAAGTATAAGGTGAGGCTTGTAGCTAAGGGCCATACTCAAAAAGAAGGAGAAGATTTCTTTGACACTTACTCACCTGTTGCCCGATTGACTACTATTCGAGTGCTACTTTTCTTGGCAACCTCTTATGGTCTTCTCGTTCATCAGATGGACGTTAAGACAGCTTTCCTAAATGGAGAGTTGGAGGAGGAGATCTATTTTGATTAGCCAGATGGGTTTGTAGTAGAAGGTCAAGAATGAATGGTGTGTAAATTGTTAAAATCTTTGTATAGTCTCAAGCAAGCACCTAAGCAATGGCATGAGAAGTTTGATAAAACTCTCACGTCTGTTGGTTTTGTTGTGAACGAAGCTGACAAGTGTGTGTACTATCGCTTTGGTGGGGGTAAAGGAGTAATATTGTGCATGTATGTTGATGACATACTGATATTTGGGACAAGCCTTAATGTGATTAAGGAAGTCAAAGAGTTTCTGTCTCAAAATTTTGAGATGAAGGATTTGAGAGAGGCTAATATTATCTTTAATATAAAACTAGTAAGAGAAGGTGATGGTGGGGTTACACTTCTGCAATCCCATTATGTGGAAAAGTTTTAAGTCACTTTGGTTATAGTGACTGTAAACTGCTCCTACACCTTATTATGCTAGTATGATTTTAAAGAAAAACAAAAGGATAATGAGAGATCAGCTGAGATACTCTCAAATTATTGGTTCACTCATGTATTTGGCTAGCGCAACAAGGCCTGACATCTCATTTGTTGTGAGCAAACTGAGTAGGTTTATTTCAAACCCAGGAGATGATCATTGGCATGCTCTTGAGAGAGTAATGCGCTACCTAAAAGGTACTGTGAACTGTGGGATTCACTATATTGGGAACCCGAGGGTTCTAGAGGATAGAGTAATGCGCTACCTAAAAGGTACTGTGAACTGTGGGATTCACTATATTGGGAACCCGAGGGTTCTAGAGGGTTATAGTGATCTAAATTAGATTTGTGATGCTGATGAGTTAAAAGCCACGAGAGGATATGTGTTCACGCTAGGAGGTGGCGCTGTTTCCTGGAAGTCTTTCAAGCAGACCATCTTAACGACGTCAACTATGGAAGCAAAACTCACAGCATTAGATACTACCACTGTTGAGGTTGAATGGCTTCGTGAACTCATAATAGATTTGCCGATGGTTGAAAGATCGGTGCCGGCTATCTTAATGAACTGTAATAATCAAACAATGATCGTCAAAGTGAACAGTTCAAAGGATAACACGAAGTCATCTAGGCATGTAAAGAGGCGGTTAAAATCTGTCAGAGAATTGAGGAATTCCGGAGTTATAGCCTTGGATTATATCCAAACAGCTGAAAATCTGAAAGATCAGTTTACAAAGGGTCTTTCACGAAATGTGCTAGACTATGCATCCAAGGAATTGGGCTTGAGACCCATTATGTGAGTCATGTCATGGCAGAAACATATCCTATGTGATCGGATATCCCGTGAATCAAGATAGTGAGACAAGTCATGAATGACTGAGAGAAGAAAACCTTTGAATAAGGCCCATTCCTATGGAAATGAATTTCTCTTCAAACTGTAAGGCAGGTTGACTTTTGTCTCAATGTGATTTGTGTGGCTTAATTAAGCAGAGATGTTGTCCTATAGACATCTTATAAGAAGCACACCTATATGAGTTTGACCGCTGGTCACAGTCTATGAGATTTGAGTAATCTCTAGATACTCATAAAAGGACTGGAGTATGACTTATATTCTCCAAACTGCGGGGATGCTTTTAGCAGCCTAGTACCAGAAATGGGTTTTGGTAAAGCTTGTTTGCACAAAACTGACAATTCAAGGCATAGTCCATTGATCAGTTGTAAACAAAGTGTAGCCATTGCTCTAGGTGGATGTTCAACTTAACAGTCTCCACCAAAACACTGGTATATCAAAGCAGTAGTGAAATTGAGAGCATTTTTCGTGTGCCTCGAAATTGGTGGAGATTGTTGGAATATTTGGGCTTGGCTCAATTTTCATAATTAAATTTCAAGGCCCACTTTAAATGCTAAAGGGACTAAATCTTTAGTCCCACATGGGTAGTTGAGGGGATGTCAACCAACTTAAATATATGGGCTAGTGTTCATTAATTGAGAAGTTGGGAGAGAGCAGAAGGAAGCCACACGCGCGCCGAGCCGTGCCGTGCGCAGCGCGTACGAGAGTTACACGTGTTTTCACGTGTATTTTTGGCGTGACTTATGACTTGCGACGAGCGGTGTGCGCGTTCGCGTGCGTACAGAGCACCGTATTATTGCGCTGAGTTAGTGTTTTGCCGTTTCTGAAGATTGACTCAATTTCAATTAAAACTTGATGGCGTTTAATCCCAGCAATAATCCTGGTTCAATGTACCTCCTCTCCATACGCCTCCGTGCGCCTATAAAAGGGACTCCACTCATTTTGAGACAGACCAAAACAACATTTCACTGCTATTGCTGCGAGCTCTGCAATCCCCTCGCGAATTTTTGCGCGCACAGAACTCGTGAGAGCAGGCCTCTGAAACTTCATCCAGCTGCGACACCTGCATGGGTAGGCGCCATTCTACCTGCGCCAGCTTTGACCGACGGCATCAAACATCTCAGCATGTCGACTGTTGGGAACAGTGCCGCTGGCGCTTCAGGGTACAACCTGATTTTCCTATGTTTTTCCATCGTTTTTAATCTGTTTTTGTACAGATTAATTATGATCAAGAACGCACCTTTTGTCACAATATTACTCATGCTTAAAATACATTTGGAATTATAATAGTAATTAAAATATACCGTAAAATGCCTAAATTTCTAACATTCTGCACAGTAGAGGGGTTGAGTTTTATTTTCTCCTTCGTGGGAGTGGGTCCACACAATAGTGACCCAATGCCACACGAATTGACGTCTGGGGAGGCACACCCTCTTGATAGGCTTTGATGGTTGGTGCCTTGGCATTATAATAGTAATTCTTTAAAAAGACATTCTATCTATTTATAGAGGGTGATATTCTAGTTTATTTTCTAATGCTACAAGAATGAGGATGGAGGTTGTACGTTTTCGGTTTATAAGAATAAGGCAACCAGGAAAGATGGTACGGATTGTATTGCCTTCATATAAATGTATGTGTGTCACATGTAAGCGCGTAATAATCTCCCAGCCCTATCTTTTTTTTTTGCAAATTATTCTCTTCATACTCACAATTCAGGTCGTTTTGGACAACAACACGGTCTTCAAAGCATAACTTTGACTTTGATTTTTTCTAAAAATATTTATCAAAAAGTGACATATATACTTTTATGAAAGTACATTTTAAGACAAATCTATTCATATGATTTTCATATTTCTAAACTTAGCAATTTAAAAGTTATTTGTAATTTATATTCCCAATGTTTGACTAAAGCAAAGTCCAAAATGACTTGAATTATGAGTATGGAAGGAGTACCTATTAGGATCAACACATTGATGTGGTACTATATACAACAAAAATACATATAAAAAATGTAGACACTACCTTTATCAGTTATTTGAAAGATTAACACAATGGTGTAGCACTATGGAGCTCTTTTGCTTTTGTGCCCCGGCAAATCTATCCGGCACTACAGGGACCTTTTGCCGGTCATTTGAAGGATCAACATAATGATGAGTTTTAGTGATCGATGACTATAGATGTTGGAACTAACCTATTAGATGAGTTTGAGCTTGTATGTTAGGTTGTGTTCCATCATCAAGAAAAAAAGTCAATGGCACAACGTTTGAAAGTTGATAGCAAACGTTGATGATCAAGGACAAGGTTGTCCTTTCATGACAAGATATTTGATTGCTCATATGCTGAGAATTAGCATCTTATTTGATGATGATGCTAGGTAAGAGATATATTGATTGATATATTCTCGAGGGCATTGGTGGATAAATTATGATTTGAGATTGAGGCACACCATGCATGAAAAAAAAGCTTGAACATTAATAGTTGAAGGTGTGGAAATGGTGAAGACTTGTAGATGCTTATCTGTTTGATAGATTTCAGGTGATTGTTACGAGAAGTGAAGAATCCTGTCTTGACAGTAGAAATAAGTTAGTGTAAAATGAGGAGTTCTCGATATAGAATTGCTCAATAATTATCTGTTAAGAATATATTTGTTTAATTTATATTTTCTACACTTGCTGTGTGAAAGCAACCGTGTTGCTGTTAGTTTGTAATTGGCTGTAATTTTTTTCGAGACCAAGACCAGAACATATTTTGTATCCATTATCTAAAAAAATAAATGAGGAGTTCAATTTGGTGAGCAAAATGACAATGTGAAGATATTTTCCATATGTCAGCCTGTGGGCCTTTGTGGCTTGCGCTATTAAGGCCGAGCCCAGAACAACAAAGTTAGATTACAAGATTCTCTACAAAGGCATGGCAGGAGCAAGAAAGAGATAGATAGAAAAGAAAATATTCAGAGAAGTGTCATCGCCTTCGTGGAGAAGCATGGTTCGAGTCCTCAGGTCCTGGCTCACCATGACATCTAGACTCCGATGGCCATGTGTGACTGGGGTGGATGGACATGGAGATGCTTGCGAGCAAGCAAGATCAGGCTGTCATGTCCATCTTGCTGCCACATGTGGCCTTCAAGCAGGCAGAGTTGGCAGACACCTCGGAGGTTGTGATTGCTCACTCACTGATTGGTGGGCCACCGCTGCCAATCTTTCTACATGCCCATGTGTTCTTCGTTATAGATCATCTTTGCTGCCAAATGGATCCACCTTCATACCATATATGACCCATGGTGATCAGTGGCAAGGGTTGTTGTTGTTTCTTTTACTGTATATATTCCTTTATTTTTTTAATTTGTTATTGTTAGGACAACAAATTTAACTTGTTTTTAATCAGACTCATTATCATACTAATAATAATTTAAAAATAAAATGAATGTAAGTTTTACCTACTAGTCAACATATAATAGATGATACTTGAGTAAATCTTTATTTGCTCTCGAAAATTTATCCATTCCCTTATTCACCCTCAAAATTTTCCAATTCCCTTATTCGTCCTCATTTTTTCATTTTTCTTCCCTTAATAATAGATTTTTTGTCCATCTAAGTTGAAAAGACCAAAATACCCTTGAAACTAAGGGAAATAATTTTGATATTCTTAAACATTTATGTTTTCATATTAAGAGAATGATTTCAAAAATATGAAAACATATTTTTGAAATCAGTTTTTTGTTATGTTCGACATAGTCACATACATGTTTAAGAATATCAAAATTTACTTCCCTTACTTTCAGAGGCATTTTGGTCATTTTCAACTTAGATGGACAAAAAATCTGTTATTATATGTCAGCTAGGTGATTAGGAAAGA
>BCLF01000001.1:5515848-5528616 GCA_001602275.1 Zoysia japonica | reverse complement strand
ATGGATAGATCTTTAAACTCATCATTGGGTATAAAATTATTACTCCGGTATGAATCAACTTTGGATCCAATCGCTTCAGATTGCTATGGCTGCATCAGCCAATATGGAATCGTTGTAGCTGCAGCTGTAGAACACCTATGTTCTCTATTTAAGTTTTTTATGAATGTTTTGGGTTTTATAGCTGATTGTTCCGTTGTAAAGGTTGTAGCTCAAAACATCGTAAAATTCGCACTGATGGATTCCTTTATATTTTGTTACTTGGTACTCCTTAGTTTTTAGACTAAATTTCACAAAACTACAAGTATTTTATCTATATTATCACAAAACTACATATTTATGTCATAATTTCAGAAAACTACATATTTGCTACAGTATTTTTTAGCAACATATGTACAGAATCTGTAGTTTTTTGATAAATTGAACATAAAATTTGTAGTTTTGTGATATTTAGATACAAAAGCTATAGTTTTGTGATAAATTAGATATTGTAATATTACGAAGGTATGGCTTAAATATGTAGCTTTATAATAATATTGACAAAATATATATAGTTTTAGAAAATTTACTCTAGTTCTTAAATTATTGCCGTTGAATGACTTTTAATGTTATCTTTAACCATTTATGTTACTAAAAAAATTGTTCAATTGTGTAATATTATGTCATGTTTTAAAATAACATTAATAATAAAGTAAATTATGATAAAATATATGATATTTACTACACTTTTGAATAAAATAAATAGTCAAATATAATGTTATGAGTTAATGCGACAGCAATTTAATACTAACAGAGAAAGTAAGTCTTGGAGCCAAATATGGGAATTTTTTATGCCACATATGTTCTTAGCTAAGAAATGTGAAATGATAGATGCGATACTATCTTAAAAATGTTTTAAGGCAAAAAGGAAATTTGACCAGAAATTATTTACCACATGCATGGACACGTGACAAGTATAGCTAGCCAACAGGTCGAACTGACTCTGAGATAGCCCGGCATGGCCCGGCTAGTTGACGGGCCCATGGATTGACTATCTAGGGCTAAACACCGCTCAGCTGATTTTACACCAACCCGGCCATATTGGCCTGAAGCACGAAAAAAAAATATATCTTATTTTTCTTAAAAAAATTATTGAAAATTAATTATATAATATAAAAATTCTATTTTTAAATTTAAATAATTCAAATTACATATATTTTAATATTAAATTTCATCAAAATTATAAACGGGCTTACCTGATCGTGCCAGACCAAACGGACTATACGGACCTGACCGAGCCGGCCCAACAAACTTCAGCCACGATCCGTGATGTCGTGCCTCGGACCAGCACGTCCCGTGTAGCAGGCGGACCAGACCAAAATCACTGAGCCCATTTTATCCGGCCCAGCTGGCAGGCCAGCTATAGTGACAATCAACACAAAGGCAGCAGGAAGGCGCTCGGCGCTATGGCTTCACAAAACCGCTCGAAAACCGCGGTAAACTGTGGTTTTCGATTAAACCGTTACGGTTCGGTTTTTACGGTTGATCGGTTTTCGTTTTAAAAATTTTAAAAAAAATTTGAAAATTTGAAAAAATTTGAAAATTTGAAAATTTGAAAACCAAGCGGTTTACCGCAAAAACTGTTGAAAAACCGTTCAAACTGGTTTGATTTCAAATTCAAAAACGGTAAACCGTAAAAACCGCTCGGTAAACCGTAAAAACCGTTCGGTTTTCTCTCAAAAATTTTATTTTTAAATTTGTTTGATTTTTATAACGATTTTCACGATTTTCGTTAAACCGCTCTCGAGCCCGGTTTCCGCGGCTGAAACAGATTTTAAACCTGCTCGGCACCAGCACCATCCATCTGGCTCCAGCGGCCTTTGCTCGCCACACACACCAAATCCTCCTGACGCGGCCACGCGCACCTTCTTCAAGTATCCTCCAGCCATCCACAACTCCCACCAACCCAGAGCGATGGCTACCCTGTTCTGCGCCGCCGCGTGCCGCCTGTCCATCGTCGCCGCCCCGCCTGCCGCGCCCTCGCTGAGGCCCCGGCGTGGCGTGGTGGCGGTGCGCGCGGAGGCAGGCGGAGGGATCAACCCTGCCATCCGGAAGGAGGAGGAGAAGGTGGTCGACGCCGTCCTCGCCGGCGAGCTCTCCAAGCCGCTCACTGCCTACTGCCGGTATGTCCACCCTCTGACGCTCGCTGCCGGATCTCTTTCATCTCTCCACCGCTGATGGCTGGTAAATGGAAAGATTGGAGTATCAGTTAGGAGTAGCAGTCGTCTATGTGGCGATTAACCTGTCGAATAATTCAGCCGTAGCCTATTTGCCATTTGCGTGTTGGAAATCTCTAGGTCTTCCCATGTATTGTAACTGCTCTCTTACACGCATGTCTTTGAAAATGCTTTATGTATACACCTCGAGAGCCTTTTACTTCGAACAATTTCTATGACCCTGTTTGTTATCACTAGGGATTGTCTAATGAATTGTGAAAATCTATACAAAAGCTAGATTGTTAAAAGTTATGATGTAAAAGCTAAAACAAATGATTTGATTGTGAGATTGTGTGCTAGGGATTGTGGGTTGTGTGAGAAAATCTAGCAAAAGCTGGGAGAGAATAGATTGTGAGATTTTGGGTTTTTGGTTCAGCTATTGGAATCTGGGGCAAAAGCTGAGCTGTTTGTTTGCACTGCCACTCTTAGAAGTAGAATTCCAAAAGCCGTAGTGAAAACAAAGAGGGCCTAAGTCCACGATTAGAAGAAGCGGTCCTTGCCATAAAAAAATCAGAAGCGGTCAGTACATAAAGTCATCTTTTTTTCTTTAAGTTTGTATAGAAATGTTGTTCCCTGCAGCATAAAAATCTGGCGATGATACTTTGGTTTGTATTACAGTTCCTGCAGCATCTGTTGTACTGCTGAACAATGACTGATATCAAATGAACAGTGCAAGAAAAGTAAGATGTTACACGGCCAAGTGTCGATGTAAGAAAACACTCCTTACTAGAATTTCCGCATCTAGTTCCTTTATTTCGTTATGATGAGCAAGACGCAAGATGTTTCTATAGTCACACCCTGTGGTCCTGGGCACTAAAGAATTTTACTGAGCTCATGTTAAAGATTCTATCTCACCTATCACTAAATTATTTTCCATGAGACTAATTAGCATCTCCACTGTCAGCAGGAGATGCGGTAGGGATTATCAACTTAGCCATACTATCAAGTCTCAAGCCACATTGATTACATAAAATATTTATTTGCCCTTTTACCTGAATACTCTGTTCGCGCACACCATTGTACGGGCACTGATGTTTGTTTCTTTTTTGAGAAGGTGCTGGAGGTCAGGAACGTTCCCACTGTGTGATGGGAGCCATGTCAAGCACAACAAAGCTACTGGAGATAACGTGGGTCCCCTGCTTGTTAAGAAGTAGATCAAGTTTCTTTCGGTCATAGCTTTATGCTGAGCTGAACACCCATATGTATGCCATAAATAATTTTCGTCAATTGTTAGAATGATGCCCATTGCACAAGATTTAAAGTCATTCCAAGATGTGGACGAAAAAAAATGGATAGTTCTATTTCTGTGAGAAATAAACAACCATCATCCTTGGAATCCTCAGAATGAATTTGCCAAAAGGTGTATGGCTAATTTGTATCTCATATAGCCAGATAGCTGAGCTCTAAGGTCTGTGGGCATGGCAACATGTACATCAACTTGCGTAACTTGATATTCACTCTTACGTGCTAAGAATATCATCCTTTTTGGACTGGCAGCTGGAGGATCAGATAACTGGAAATGAAATCCAGATTTGTTAGACCATGCAGCACCGTTAAAAGTTGTATATCATCTTTCGTTGTATTCTGGTGTGATTGCTCCATCGTTTTGTGGTTTGTTGATGCTTTTACTGTGGAGGTTGAAGCCTTGTAGTAGCAGTGAAGATCAAGCGCATCGCCTCTTTGGCTTTTGAAGATTTATCCATCGTAGTTACTACTTGTGCCAGCAAGCATGGCACCGAAATAAAATCTCAGTCCTTTACTGTCCCATAATGTTAGAGCATATTCAAAATGGACGCGGCGTCTCTCCTCCCATGCAATCCTCTCATGCGTACCCCTGCAGCATGATGAATTCTAATTGAATTCTCTTCAATCATGTTGGGTCCATAGATAAAGAAGATCCAATTAGAATTCACCACGTCCGTAGGAGGACGCATGGAACAAGAAAATAAGATGAGAGAAGCCGTTTTCATTCGAAATATGAATCAAATTATCTATTAAAACAAAATTTGAGTTTAGAAAAAATCTTCTCCGGCCAACTGGGCTCTTTAACCATCAGTATTTGATTCTTCACTAAATTTGTTTCTTCTCTAAATCCAAATCGTTTTTAGCTAGAAATAGGAGAAGTTTGATGCTTCAGTCCTACACCTTTAAAGAAAGTCAACATTATTATGGACCCAAATGCTGATGTGATACAAAAAAATGCGTTTACAGAGTTTGTTTGAAGAGGTGAGAAAAATTAACCCCACTAGTTTTTGGTTCAACTGAAAATATGTTTCGAGGGCTAATTTTATATGATTATGTTGGATACGCTCTTAGTAGCCATGAAAATCAATCCGTAGCGATGCTGCCATTTACCTCCCTCCGTTTCAAATATAAGTATTTTTAGGTTTAGTCAAAGCTAAACTTTTATCACTTTGATCATTAATAACGAAGAATTAACGATGGTTTACTAATTAAAATTTTTTTTTTTGAATTCATCGAGAAATAAATTTTTATATTAAACATTATATAATTTTTTAGATATTATTAGTTAAAATTAAGAGACTTTGATTTTATTCAAATCTAAAAATACTTATATTTTGGAACGAAGGTAATACATTTGTACGAGCTACTACTGTGCAAGTGCAATTGATTTCTTCTTCCGTGCAGTCTTTGCCAACCTCTTCAGAAAATAACACTGAAGTGGACTCTGTTTCAGCGCAATATTTTACTCAATCTGTTCTTTAATTGATGTCACCGTTGACTTTTAAATTTAATTTTAATCATTCGTTTTATTCAAATTTTTTTAATAAATTTCATATCTTTTGATATAATTTGATTTATTATTAGAGTTATTTGAATTACAATTTAAAATTTTACACATTTGAGTAAATTTTATAAATAAAACGAATGATCAAAGTTGAATTTAAAA
Organism: Zoysia japonica; assembly: GCA_001602275.1. NCBI lineage: Eukaryota > Viridiplantae > Streptophyta > Magnoliopsida > Poales > Poaceae > Zoysia > Zoysia japonica. The sequence goes on along the minus strand of BCLF01000001.1, from coordinate 5,523,453 downwards.
CTCAACCGCGTCATTAATTAAAGAATAGTATTCCGGTCTCGTCTCGTTGCCACTTTCCACTTCAACCTTCCGTCCGCACACAATGTTCCTAATGAATCTGGAGCTAGTGTTTGATTCGCAGGGGCAGGCTCGAGCCGCTGCTGGAGAAATGCACCGTGGTGCACAGGGTGGAAGTGCACCCCAAAGACGACGGCTCCATGGTGCCGTTCCCTCGCTCGTTTGCTTCGATGTGGAAGTGATCCATGGCCGCTTCGTGTTTTCTCTGTAGGAATTTTGTTGGTGTTGATTTAGGGCTCGTTTGGTATACATTATTAGAAAATAGTTTATTTAAAAAAACAACTTCTCTGAAAAATAGTTTCTCTAGAAAAATAAATTTTCTACTCTCTTCGTCTCGATTTATAACTCGCTTTGTTGAGATGTGCTAAAAACGAAAAGAAAAGAAATAAAAAATAGAGAATTATTAAGAAAAGAGAAAATGTATTGGGAGGTGAGAATGAGTTATAATTTGACAAAAGTTGTTGAGATCAAAATGACTTATAATTTGAGATGAAGGGAATACAAAAATATTTTTTAAACCATTTAGCACAATAGTTTTTATTGTAATCCTAATATATAAATGAAGAGAATCTATTAGAATCTACATTCTGAATGCTTTTGGATTTTAATACAAATTAAAGAAGTGATTCTTGAGGTGGGAATATAGAATCACTTCTTTTATTACCTTTTGGTAGACTTTTTGCAAAATTCGGAGCAGAAATATTTTAAGAATCCATATGAAACATAGCCTTAGTCTTAGTTAAGTGATGTGTGATTTTTATGCTTACGGGTGATCATGAGAGGGTTGCTTTCTTAGGTCATGGCCAATCTGACCAAGGAGCAGATGGAGATGTTCGTCAAGAGAGAATCATTGTATGGTTTTTCTTGGGTTTATTTAAATCCACACTTTAACTGTTCCTATAGAGGGTTTCCATAGTTTTATTTAACTGTACAAACATGGATTTAAATTTGAACTTCAAATATTCGATTTGAAATATGGTTGGTTGTGTATGTTTGAAACATGAAAAATGGAATGTTTTATGGACTGAAAATGGAGAGCGTATACACAAAATAACAATAGAATTGGATGCAAATCAATTATAAAACACCTGCTCCCACTTGACATCTAAATTTAAAAAATGAGGCTTATAAGATCTTTATAATTAATTTTAAAATATCACTTTTAGAGCATCTACTGAAATGCTTTAAGATGCTGTATGACACGGTGCCGAAGATTTTTATCCGCACCGCCCGCGCTCCTGAAAATCCCCACTCATCTCACTCAGTCACCCGCTCGCCTCCCCATTCTCTCTCTTTCTTTCTCTCTCTCACCTCAACGAACACTAGGGGGCACGCGGCTCTCTCTCTCTCTCACCTCGACGAACGGCAGGGGGGCGCGCGGCACTCTCTCTCTCTCACCTCGACGAACGGCAGGGGGCGCGCGGCGCTCTCTCACCTCGATGAACGGCAGGGGGCGCGCGGCTCTCTCTGTCTCTCGCCTCGACAAACGCCAGGGGGGCGCGCGGCAACGTCTGGCCGCCCCTGAGCCGGCAGCGCTGCGTCCGGGGGTCGAGCCCCTGGCGGCGTGGCCGTGTGGCCGCATCTGGGGTTGAGCCGGCAGCGTGCCGTGCGGCCGCATCTCCCGGTCGAGCCTCTCGCGATTCGACGGCAGGGAGCCTGCAGCCGCATCTGGGAGTGGAGCCCCTCACGTTTGACGGCAGAACGCGTGCATCCTCATCTAGGAGTCATCTCCTTTGTTCGACAGCAGCAGGTATTTCTTGGACCCCACCCTCTCGTTGACCCTACTTGGCCTCCATCGGTTTGATGGCTTTGGACCTTCCAGGGTGATTTCCAGTCGGGCAGCAACTTGATCTGAGCCCAAGGTAGATACTCAGCAGGTCACAGGGAGAAGGTAAAGCAATCTTTGATGCTATGGGTTAATAGTATTGTCTCAGATTGATGCACTGATTTATTACAGATTGATGCTATGTTTTAGTAGTACAGATTTATTTTTCAAATCACAGTTGGCTTTCACATATTTCATATAATTTACATGCAAAATGTAGATGGATAAAAACATGAAGCTTGTAATCTATGGGGCTGCAGCACATAAATTGCTAACGTTGATGACTATGATCATTAATTCTAAGAAAAGGAAAAGGGATGCATTGCGGGGTAGGAATTACATATGGACCAATGGATGAAAGGGATAGGATGAGAATTGAGTATCTAAACACAAAAATATGGAAGGATGATGTAACTTGTGTAGACATGCTTCGCCTTAATAGGGCATCATTCTTTCGCTTTTGTAAGATTTTTAGGGACCGTGGCTTGCTTGGGGACACGATACACATGTGTAGAGCAGCAAGTTGCTATGTTTCTAAACACAATCGGACACAATCTTAGAAATAGATTAGTTGCCACAAATTTTGGTAGATCTGGTGAAACTGTTAGTCGTTATTTCAACAATGTCCTTCATGCCGTTGGTGAGCTTCGAAATGAATTCATAAGAGTACCCTGATCGGCAGTCCCAAGTAAAATTGCAGGCAACCCAAGGTGGGATCCTTATTTTAAGGTGTGAAGTCAAACCTATTTCCTTTTCGATTTTTCTGCATAAAACCATATATTTCCTAATATTATTTTACTTAATACATTAATATAGGATTGTATTGGGGCAATTGATGGCGCACATGTAAGAGCCACTGTACCTAAGGATTTGGAGCCTTTCGTGGTAGAAAGGCTCATGCCACACAAAATTTAATGGCAGCCGTAGATTTTGATCTTCGGTTTACCTATGTGTTGGCTGGTTGGGAGGGGACAGCCCATGATGCACTAGTTTTACGAGATGCTTTAGCGCGTGAAAATGGCCTTCGTGTCCCACAAGGTAATAGAAAGTTTTATAGCCCAGATTGTCCATGCCATTTCCTTATATGTAGTAATGTCATAAGCTTGTTCCTCTTATTTTAGGCAAATTCTATCTAGTTGATGCTGGATATGGAGCCAAACCTGGATTCTTGCCCCCGTTTCGTGGTGTGAGTTACCACTTGAATGAGTGGGGAAATAATCCTGTGCAAAATGAAAAGGAGTTATTCAACCATAGGCACTCATCACTTCATGTGACAGTAGAGCGTGCATTTGGTTCATTGAAGAGGAGGTTTAAAATCCTTGATGATGCCATTCCATTCTTCCCATTTCGAACTCAAGTAGATATCGTGGTTGCGTGTTGCATTATTCATAATTGGGTTATACAAGATGGAGGTGATGAGTAAGTACATCATACCGGAGACTAATTTCATGCTGCCTTATACCCATGCGTCATCGTCAAGTGGGCAAGCAAGCGAGCATGCATTTATGGTTGATTTTAGGCAGGGAATTGCCAATCAGATGTGGGAAGACTATCAAAATCATTATGAACATTAATATGTATTTCTATTTGGAATTATGAACCATGTATTATTTATCAAGTAGTCATGTAATATATTTGCAACTATGAACCATGTATTATTTATCAAGTATGAATGTGTTCTTTTATTTTCTGATTTCCTGTATTATCTTATTATCCTGTTATATACTTCTTATCATGCTATACTAAGACATGGAGTCACAGGCAAGTGGAGGGAAATCTAAGGCTTCTGGCAACTCTCAGTGGACACCAACAATGTCTGCATACATGCTCACTTATCAGAAATTGTGGCCACTGGCCTTAGAACTTCTTCCGGCTTCAAGAAAGTGCATTTGAATGCTTGTGCTAAAGCTGTAAATAACCATTTCAAGGTGAATAAGTCTGCAGATCAGATTGCCAATCATCTTAGAACTTGGAAGAGAAAGTATGCAAAGATAAACAAATTGAGGAACGTGAGTGGTGCCATTTGGAATGAAGTTGATTGTATCATTTCTCTTGACCATGATCACTACACTTCATACATTGCGGTATAAATTACAGCACTTATTCTATTTAATTATTGCACTCATTGCTGTGTTATTAGGCTAGTCATTGGAATAAAATTGCTTCATTGGCAGGATAATAACAAAGGTGATGATGAATATTTCAACAAACCTCTTGAGCCAAGGAGATGGCTACTATCTTTGGTAACAGTGTGGCTACAGGCCCGTTTGCAAAAGGATCCAATGAGCCTTTAGGTACGGATACAATTGACATTGAGGGTAGAGATGAGGAAGACAATATTGCTGCAACACCTGTTCAAGCCACTAATGGTGATAATGGAGCATCTTCTTCAACCACAAGACCTAGCAAGAGAGCCAAGGTTAGTGAAGGTGAAGATACTGGACTTGTTGGAGCATTCAGTCGTGGTTGTGATAGGCTTGCTGAGGCTATAGAGAAGGGGGCTGCTGGTATTCCATTGCCACCAAATTTGTTTCAGAATATTGTCAGCCTTCCAGGTTTTACTGACATGCACAAATCCTACTACTATGCTGATTTGGTTGAGAAGCCTGTTGTGGCTTCAGCCTTCAATGATCTTCCTTTTGACTTCAAGATATCTTGGCTTGCTAACTTTGTTGCTGAGAAGTTCCCTGAATGAAAGGCACAGCTCCATATGGCCTTCTGACTTGCCTCATCATATTTTGCTAATTAAATACTATGTCGCCACAAAAACTGTATTGTGGATTAACTATGGCTGATGTATGGAAAGCCTAGTATTTGGGTAGATAATGTATAACTATGGTTCATATAGGAAAGGCCCCATATTTTGGTAAATGTTATGTAATTTCTAACCCATAAACAACACAGATGGGTGAACTATGCTATGCGTGTTATGTCAGCAATTATAAGCATGCCATGTTTATTATCTGTGCATTGTTATTTTGTTTTACATGATTTTTATACTTGTCCTATCTGATCCAATGTGGATCAGAACATGGTGGTAGCATTCAATTGTCATTTGTGATTTTTTTACACCAATAATTTATTGCTACATTTAAGAATTCTAGTATGTTTTCTTATGTCAATGTATAATTATATACCAACAAAAAGAATATTAGAGATATACGTTGGTTATATTGAGAGCAAGTGGAGGTAATCTCACCCAATTTCAATGTTGGTCATCGTACACATGGATGGCTCAATTTCATCAACCAAACAAAATATTGGGTAAGTTCATCCAACACTTATCCAGTCAACCAAACAGAAAATTGAATCATCACATTCATTCAACCAAACAATAAACTTGGATTGTCCCATACAGAAAAAAATATGGATGGAATCATTCCATCCATCCTTATCTGCTAACCAAACACTTGCGGAGTGAGTTTGATATAGGGTTGACTGATGGGATCCGCATAAGTGTCAGTTTGGTGCGTGGCGGTTGGTAGGTCCAATTGGCCCATGGGCCTAGTTTTCAGCCTATTTCGCACATGCTGAAAACGAACGGCAAACAGTATTTTTAATTTTCTTTAGCCAACCAGCTTTAATTTGTCTTTATCTTTTTTTTGTCATGGTATATGATGGGCTGAAGGAGAGCGGGTGGGCAGAAGAAAGTAATTTGCTGACATGCAAGTATGCAATGTACTGCTCACTCCATTCTAAAATATAAGCATTTTTAAATTTAGTTAAAGTCAAACTTTTATTACTTTGACCGTTAATAATATAGAATTAACAATATTTTATCATATAAAATATATTTTTTATTCATCATGAAATAAGCTATCATAACAAGTATATATTTAACCGGGGGAGTATAAGCTTTAGAACATCATATTTGGTTTACACATACACCGATTATGTTCTACTCGATGTGCTGAACAAAACTAGGTCCCACTTGCGTATATTTTAATGAAGCTTGTATGTGCTAATATATCGGTAAATTTGCTATGACATACTAATAGAAGTTGCTCCTCAGAACTTTTCAAAAATTAATAGAAACCTAGATAATTTGGACAATAGCTGTGTTACATGTCTTCTACAAAAATCCACAAAATTTTACTATAATTTGAATGCCTAAAATTGTATACTAAAGATTTAAATTCTACTAGCTCGGATCAATAGCAACTTTAATTAATATTCTAGAGACAATCGTACCATGATTAAATAGGTTATCATAACATTTTGTGTATTAACTTATATTATACACATATTAGCAAATTATGTGTTACACACCTTCATATCCTGTAAGTTTTCTATAGCAACTTATGTTATGGAATGAATAGAGGAGGGGCCACTGCATTTTCCTTCCCCCCGAAACTCTGCTCTGGATCTACTTCCTTCGATTTAAAAATACTTTTAATATCAACTTTGAACATTCGTATTATAAGCAATATTTTTTTTTATTTTGTGATCGGCAGCGCGCGTTGGTCGGCGCAAAGACGGCGGCACATGAGTATGGTATGGTATGGTATAGTATGCACAGCAGCCTGGCCAGAGGACAGTTCATGGGCATGCATCCGACATGGTGTGGCGTGGTAAAAAAACAGCTTATTTTTTTAACTGGTAAAAAGCAGCTGAAAAATAAGTTGTTGTTTAGTTCATTCTGAAAAGTTGTTGAATTAATAAATTGTAATATAATATAAGTTTGTTGTTTGATACATTTTATTTTTATTTCTATAAATAAGTTAAAAATAAGCTGTGCCAAACAGTACAGAGCAGGGGATCCTGGCTTCGGGTTGCATCGCCGGGACGTCCGCGCGGGCGCCCAACAGCAAGCAACGGTGCGAGGTTGGTTGTGGCTGCGCCAACCATCCGGAGCAGGCGCAGGCGCCGATCGCGTTGTTCCGTTTCCAGCTCGGACCGAGGCACAGCGTACTACTACAGTTAGGCAGATGAGATCTGAACCAAACAACAACATGCATCGTGCATGCATGTGCAGCGGCTAGGGTCACGATAACGTTGATAAGCTGGCAGTGATCGATCACTGACGGGCCCTGCACAGCGCACAAGTCCATTCTTCGGTCAGTCGATCGGTCGAGGATGTTTCTTCATCGATTTATTCTGTTTTGGTCGCCGTCAACGGCCGACCATGTGGGTACGGTTAGCCGCTCGAATCATGTCTATGTTACCATCATGAGAAAAGTTCAGGAGGAAAACATTTAAGAGTTTTTTTTGCCACTGTATTTCAAGTGAATGATGAGTTAGTTGAGGTTGGTGTTATATCTGGCTGCTGGCGTGCTTATTTTTTGATTCTATTCAATTCATCATTGAATGGCATGTTAGTAGAGCTTTTTAATGGTTTGATTGGATCAAGATGTTACTGTTAGTGAGTTGAATAAAATGGTGAAATTATACCACTGTTCATGGGGAAACTTGTTATGTCAGCGGGCCACGATTTCCAGTCAATGTCAGTTGTATCTGTGATAGCGTCTTTAGTTTTTGATATTTTTGAAACCTAGACTGTTGACAAAAACATGTTCATGACACTATAAGAAAATAGATCCTTAATCACCAAGTTTTAGTAACCAAGTAATTTGATCACTAAAAAACGATAAATAGTGACAGAGATTTAGTTTTTATTGTAGATATACATTTTTAGTAACCAAGATATATGCTAATTGGTTGATAAATACATTTAGTTATCAAAGTTTCCTAAGTTGCTATTTAGTTTTAGTGACCAACATATC
>BCLF01000001.1:5466012-5488379 GCA_001602275.1 Zoysia japonica | reverse complement strand
TTTATAAGTTATTTTATGTTAGACATGATAATTAAAAAGAGTGAAAAATGTGAAATGTACTAAAAATGAGGAGAGAAATAGATAGAAATATCCGAAAAAGAGAAAATGTATTGAAAAACGAGAATAATTTATAATTTAGAAAAACTAGAGCACTTAACAGTGACTTGTACTTAAACGGAGGAAGCAGGAGCTAAGAAATGTAAAAGGATTGATGCGTGTTGAAGCCGAATCGGGTCCGGGCCGACACACCGTTCGCACGTCTGTGTACGGGAACGTCAGCGTCTCTTCAACACCGGGTTGAGGCAGCACCTTGAAAATCTCGCCTCGAGAGGGACCCTGTTAGAGGAGGATTGTCCTAGGGTTGATTCGGGTTTGGTCAGGCCAGCCGGATCATCCTCAAACGTCGCCGAGACGAAGGAAGAACAGCAAACAGGGGTCGAGTGAGGGGATTAGAGTTAGAGAAATGCAAAGCGTAAAGACAAATGATTCGATCGATTGGGATGACTCTCAACTGCTCATGGGCCTCTGATTTATAGAGGTGAGATGGTCTTCTCCCGTGAGGCAACAAATCACCTAAGTTAGGAAAGAATTTGAAATTGATCTGCTAAAAACTTTCCTAAATCGACACTAGCGGAGTTTCCGGTGAAGTGTCAGACACTCCGGTAACCGGAGTCTCCGGTATGACGCCGAAGGCTCCGTCATGTAAATCTAGGAACCCGAGAGGGCCTGTCGGACCCTCCGGCGCTGTGCCGGACATTCCGGTGTACAAAACACCGGAACCCGAGAGGGCTTAACGGACAGTCCAGTACAGTGTCGGATACTCCGGTGGATCGAGTGCCCAAACCCGAGAGGGCTTACCGGACAATCCGGCAAAGTGGCAGACACTCCGGTGGGCCAAGTGCCCCAAACTCGAGAAGGCCTACCGGACACTCCGTCACCATGTCGGATACTCCGGTGGGCGATAATGCCCAAACCCGAGAGGGCTTACCAGAAGCTCCGGCATTGTATCGGACACTCCGGTGAGGCCTTTTTTGGGTGTCAACATATGCCCCCCCACCCGCTTTTTGGTGAAGTCTCTACGCCATAAAGCATTCTAAGCACCCAAAAACACCTAAGGACGATGGTTTTTCTTAACTCACCGGCCATTGCACCATTCTTGGCGATGATATCTTTTATATTGGTCATTCTTGCTCTAAGCTTCTTGCCATACACTTAGGTGATACTTTTTTAAGTACATGCCATTAAGGGCCCTAGGCAATGACTCTCCACTCATATTTTTTACTATGTATACATTTTCGGCTATGATTTTTACTATTCGGTATGGCCCTTCCCAACTAGAAGACCATTTTTCGAACTTGTTGATTCTTGAACCCACGGGCAGAATAGTTTTTCAAACCAATTCGCCCACCTGAAAAGTTTTGACTTTCACTTTCTTATTGTAGGCTCTTGCAACTCTAACATTGTCTCTCTCAATTTCTTTCAAGGCATTCAAACGCTTATCGGTGACTTCATCGATATTGTTTAGCATTAAAGCTCTATACTTATCCGTGGATAAATCATTTTGTTTGACTAATCTTAGAGACCCTAGATTTATCTCGACGGGTAAGACGGTCTCTTGTCCATACACAAGTTTATAAGGTGTTACCTTAGTTGCCCCGTGCCTAGATATCCGATGAGCCCACAAAAGCTTCCGACAAGACTTCATGCCACCTCTTAGGATGGTCTTCTATCTTTTTCTTAATGAGTCTAATTAACATCTTGTTACTAGACTCGGTCTGACCATTAGCCTGAGCATAATATGGAGATGAATTGAGTACCTTGATCCCGTAGGATTTGGCAAATTCTTTGACATGACCGGACGTAAAGTACTTGGTTGGTAGTCAAAGTTTGCGGTATGCCGAATCTATGAATAATATGCTCGGTAAGGAACTTGATTACCTCTTTGTGCGTCATGTTCTTGAGAGCCACCACTTTGGTCTATTTGGTAAAGTAATCCGTTGCTACTAACACGAAGTGGTGTCCCTTTCGAAGACGGAGGATGTATTTGCCCTATGAAATCCAATCTCCATCCTCAGAATGGCCATGGTTTTATAATGGGGTTCATCATAGCAGCGGGCGCCAATTGAACATTGCCAAACTTTTGGCATTCTTCACACCCCTTGTAGTAACAATAACAATCGGCAATCATGATTAGCCAATAGAACCCAGCTCTTCTTAGCAACCATTTCATTTTTGGAGCCGATTGATGCGTACCACAAATGCCTTCATGAACTTCTCCCATAGCCACTTTGGCTTCATCCTCACCCGAACATTTCAATAGTAAATCATCTCTCGTTCAGCGGTATAAGTCACCCTCAATCAAATTATATTTAAAAGCTACATGTCGAACCTTTCTATCCGCACTTTGGGTTGGACTAAGAATATATGAAATTATGGGTGATCTCCAATCCAGCGTTTCGGCACCATCACAGCTTGATATGCTAGTATCCTAATGGTTAGCTCTAATACCTCAAGCATTGGTTTCTTATTAACTGAAAATCTTCTTTTACTAACATTGTAACCCGATGCTTGTTGAGCCAACTCATTGGCCTCACTGTTTTCTAGCCTAGGCATATGATGTATGTTGAATTCATCTTCTTCTAATGATGTTTAGTCACTTATCTAAGATAGCACTCAATGATCTGTCCAAACATTGAAAATTTCTAAAAATTTGTTGCACTACTAACAATGAATCACCAAAAGCCTCTACATGCTTAACCCCCATGGACTCTAACCTCTCTAAACCGAACAACAATGCTTCATATTCGGCTTGGTTGTTGGCGCAATCATACTCTAATCGGTTCAAGAATTCAAAGTGTGCATCATAAGGAGATATTAAAACCACACCAACACCTTGACCCTCTTTACAGACCGATCCATCAAAATACAATTTTCAAGGGGTAAAAGTAACGTAAGCAACATCTAGATCATATTCTAAATCAATCTGATGTTCAACAATAAAATTAGCGACAATTTGGCCTTTCATAGATTTCAGTGACTCATAAGCCCAATCATACTCAATCAATGCATAAGCCCATTTACCAAGCCTACCACTAGAAATCGGCATATGCAACATATGTTTAATAACATCGGTTTGACAAACAAATAGTGTTTCAACTTGGTGCAAGCATGATATAAAGAAAAACATAGTTTCTCGATGAGAGTGTACCTTGTTTCCGCATCAATCAACCGTCGGCTCACATACGTGATCACATACTCCTTTCCTTCGGCTTCTTGTGTCAAAACAGTACCAATTACATCGTCTTCCGCCGCTACGTAAAGACAAAAAGGGACTCCTCTCTTAGTCACCCTAAGCACCGGCGGCGAGGACAAGTATTCTTTGATCTTCTCAAAAGCCTCTGGCTGTTTTGCTCCTCAAGTAAATTCGGCCTCATTCTTTAGCCGAAGAATAGGAGTGAATGCATTAACCTTTCCCGACAAGTTGAAAATGAATCGCCTTAAATAATTCACTTTTTTTAAGAAGCTTTGCAACTCTCTCTTGCAAGTAGGCGCTTGCACATTTCTAATTGCCTCTATCTTTTTAGGATCTACCTTTATGCCCTTTTCGTAAATTATGAAGCAACTGATACATCAAAAGCCCATTTGAGTGGATTCATTTTCAAACCGAAACGACGCATTCGGTCTAAGGCAAGTTGCAAATTGGCCAAGTGAGAATCTAAAGTGGCCGATTTGATCACCACATCATATATGTAAATCTTCATGATAACACCAAGTAAATCATGAAAAATAAAGTTCATGGCTCTTTGATATGTGGCACCCGCATTCTTTAATCTAAAAGTCATAACAACTCACTCAAACAATCCTACAAAACCCGGACATCTAAAAGCAGTTTTAGACATATCCTCTTCGGCCATGAAGATTTGGTTGTATCCCGCATTACCATCAAAAAAACTAATAACTCTATGGCTGGAAGCATCATTAATTAATATATCGGCTATGGGCATAGGATATTCATCTTTAGGAGTAGCTCTATTTAAAATTTTGAAATCAATGCAAACTCTAATCTTACCGGTGTTCTTCTTTTCCACCGGCACGATGTTGGATATCCACTCCGCATACCTGCAAGGTTTGATGAATTTTGCATCAAGTAATCGGTTAATTTTTTGTTTAATCCGATCATGTATATTCGGGTTAAACCTTCTCATCGATTGCTTAAAAGGTCTAAAACCAGATTTTATTGGAAACCGATGTTCGACTAATTCGCGGCTCAACCCGAGCATTTCAATATAAGACCATACAAAACAGTCCACATATCCTTTTAGTAAACCGATTAGCTTCAACTTATAATTGGCTTTCAGATTTTTATTTATATAAGTTGGTTTCGGATTATCATCGCTGCCAAGGTTCACCTCTTCAAGAGGATCGGCCGATGTGAATCCTTGTCCTAACTTATCTATGTCCTCTATTTCCTCTATAGCTTCGCACATATCGTTTGTATTGGACCGATAGTGTTCCACTCTTTTTTGCAACCAATCAAGACTAAAATCCATTAAATCATATTATATGGTTGAGCCGATTCTCCATCGGCTTTACATTGACCGGTACAAAACCACCCCTAGTTATACTAAAAAAATCATAATCCGTCAAATCTAAACCGGTTAAGCACTTGACGGCGTCATGTGGTAGAAGATGACTCGGCCATAGCAACACAAGCCGATGCATCCGCATGAACCACCTCAACATCATCACCATTCCATTGTATCAAAAATTGGTGTAAGGTAGAAGGAACACATAGAGGGGTTTCAAATGGTTCTTCGATTTCTCAGGCTTTTCGAAGATAGCACTTTTTGGCCCAAAGTCGAATTGTGCTATGACTTTTTCTTCCTCTGTAAGCGAATAATCGGAAAGGGATAAGCAAATGGTGTTAATGTTCATACCTTCTCGAGGCGGCGTAGCCTCGTAGTCTAAGAGGTCATCGTCGTCGAACTCGGACATGTAGACATCTCTCGTGGGTGAGGGTGCTGTGGAGTCCTCTCACAAGACGGCATCGGCCAAACCAAGTAGCTTTGGAGTAGCCTTTGCTTCCTTCGTCACCGGAGAAGTAGAAGCTTCAGGCTCCTTAACCCTCCACTGCTTACCTTGAGAGACCATCAGCTTGACCTCGTTGAAGACCTCGTCCCTCTTTTTCTCTACTTCTTCCTCTCGCATCTTTCGGAGGCGCAGTCTTTGGAACTTCCTTTTTTTGAGTGTGGGTCAAGCCAGACGGACACCACCTCGGTTACGTGTATTTGAAGGAGCTCTTGCTGCTGTCAGCTTCATGGTCGTGAGAAGTCTTCCCGACCGAATCACCCAAAGTAATCCGTCCCGTGAAAACCTCTCCGATCTTGACATCGGTTGTGCCGATTTTCACGACACCTCCGGATGCATTGTCTTGATGAACAACAGTGGAGGGAGTAGGTTCATTACCTTGCTTTGGGCGCCACTCTTGCTTAGACGCGGTGGTGGCGCTCCCTCCTTGAGCTTTGATCGGTCGAGAATCCGTTCGATCCAGGACAGGGTTGGAGAGCCTCGTGAAGACATCTCCTCTCGGTCCGTTTCACCCTGTATGAAACGGCGGGTATGGCGTTGGTGGAACGGGCATCAGTGGCATGGACATCGGTGGCGCGTGCATCCATGGTCTCATGTATGGATGCCATATCGAGAACGGTGGACAAGGCATAGGACAGAACCATGGTGGCGGCACTCCGAAGCCATGTGAAGGAAAAGGAGGAGGGGGCCCATGCGCTTTCATGATTGGCCTCATCTCCTTCTTAGGTGGGCTGCCTCCCCAAGGTGGCGACTTTGGTCGCTTTATATACCGATTATTCAAATCGGTTTTTTGATTCTTGTATTTAGCCATGAGACGGTCAAAGGCGCAAATGTTGTACTCTTTTCGTCATAATTTATAAGTTATTTTATGTCAGACATGACAATTAAAAAGAGTGAAAAATGTGAAATGTACTAAAAATGAGGAGAGAAATAGATAGAAATATCCGAAAAAGAGAAAATGTATTGGAAAGCGAGAATAATTTATAATTTAGGAAAACTACAGCACTTAACAATGACTTGTACTTATACGGAGCAAGCAGGAGCTAAGAAATGTAAAAGAATTGATGTGTGTCGACGTCGAATCGGGTCCGGGCCGACACACCGCTCGCACGTCCATGTGCGGAACACTGGCGTCTCTTCAACACTGGGTTGGGGCAGCACCTTGAAAATCCTGCCTCGAGAGGGACCCCGTTGGAGGATTGATTGTCCTAGGGTGGATCCGGGCTTGATCATGCCAGCCGGATCGTCCTCAAACTTCGCCGGGACGAAGGAAGAACAGCAAACAGAGGTCAAGTGAGGGGATTAGAGTTAGAGAAACGCAAAGTGTAAAGGCAAATAATTTGATCGATTGGGATGACCCTCAACCGGCCATGGGCCTCTGATTTATAGAGGTGGGATGGTTTTTTTTTGCGAGGCAATAGATCACCTAAGTTAGGAAAGAATTTGGAATTGATCTGCTAAAATTTTTTCTAAATCGACGCTACCGGAGTTTTCGGTAAAGTGCCGGACACTCCGGTACGACGCCGGAGGCTCCGTCGTGTAAATCCGAGAACCCGAGAGGGCCTATCGGACCCTCCAGCGCTGTGCCAGACATTCCAGTGTACAAAACACCATAACTCGAGAGGACTTATCGGACAGTCTGATACAGTGCCGGATACTCCGGTGGGACGAGTGCCCAAACCCGAGAGGGCTTACCGAACAATTCGGCAAAGTGCCGGACACTCCGGTGGGTCGAGTGCTCTAAACCTGAGAAGGTCTACCGGACACTCCGGCACCATACCGGATACTCCGGTAGACGAAAATACTCAAACCCTCGAGAGGGTTTATCGGAGGCTCCGGCATTGTACCGAACACTCTGGTGAGGCCATTTTTGTGTGTCAACAATGCGATACTATCCTAAAAATGTTTTAAAGGCCAAAAGGAAATTCGACCAGAAATTATTTACCTCGTGCCTAGACACGTGACAAGCAATAAGAAGGCATAAGGTACTCGGCACCAGCACCATCCATCTGCTCCAGCGGCCTGTGCTCGCCACACACCCCAAATCCTCCTCACGCGGCCACGTGCACCTTCTTCAAGTACCCATCAGCCATCCACAAGACCACAACTCCCACCAACCCAATCCTGCGCAATAACCCAGCTGAACGATGGCCACCCCGTTCGGCGCCGCCGCGTGCTGCCTGTCCATCGTCGCCCCGCCTGCCGCGCTGTCGCTGAATGGTGGCGGCGCGCGTGGAGGCAGGCGGGGGAATCAACCCTCCCTTCCGGAAGGAGGATGAGAAGGTGGTCGACACCGTCCTCGCCGGTGAGCTCTCCAAGCCGGCTGGTAAATGGAAAGATCGGAGTATCAGTTAGGAGTAGCAGTGGTCTATGTGGCGATTAACCTGTCGAATAATTCAGCCGTAGCCTATTTGCCATTTGCGTGTTGGAAATCTCTAGGTCTTCCCATGTATTGTAACTGCTCTTTTACACGCATGTCTTTGAAAATGCTTTACGGATACACCTCGAGAGCCTCTTACTTCGAACAATTTCTATGACCCTGTTTGTTATCACTAGGAATTGTCTAATGAATTGTGAAAATCTATACAAAAGTTAGATCGTTAAAAGTTACGATATAAAAGCTAAAACAAACGATTTGATTGTGAGATTGTGCACTAGAGATTGTGAGTTGTGTGAGACAAAATCTAGTAAAAGCTGGGAGAGAATAGATTGCGAGATTTTGGGTTTTTGGATGGTTCAGCTATTGGAATCTGAGGCAAAAGCTGAGCTGTTTGTTCTCACTGCCACTATTAGAAGTAGAATTCCAAAATCCGTAGTGAAAACAAAGAGGGCCTAAGTCCACGATTAGAAGAAGCGGTGCTTACAAAAACAACAACAACAACAAAGCCTTTAGTCCCAAGTAAGCTAGGTAGGCTAGAGATGAAACCCCGAGAGACGACTAAAAAAGAGCCACAATCGACAATCAAGATTCAAGTACATGAATTGCTAGCCTCCATGAACTTCTATCCAAAGCTAACTCTTTGGTGATATCCTAATCCTTCAAATCTCTTTTTCAGATCTCTCTTCACAGATTTTTCTCAAGTCAAGTTTGATCTACCTCTACCTCTCTTCACACCGTTTGGTCGACTTACTATCCCGCTACGAACCGGTGCCTTCTGAGGTCTTCGTTGAATATGTCCAAGCGGTCTTGCCATAAAAAAATCAGAAGCGGTCAGTACATAAAGTTATCTTTTTTTTCTTTAAGTTTGTATAGAAATGTTATTCCCTGCAGCATAAAAATCTGGCGATGATACTTTGGTTTGTATTACAGTTCCTGCAGCATCTGTTGTACTGCTGAACAATGACTGATATCAAATGAACAGTGCAAGAAAAGTAAGATGTTACAAGGCCAAGTGTCGATGTAAGAAAACACTACTTACTAGAATTTCCGCATCTAGTTCCTTTATTTCGTTATGATGAGCAAGACGCAAGATGTTTCTAGTCACACCCTGTGGTCCTCGGCACTAAAGAATTTTACTGAGCTCATGTTAAAGATTCTATCTCACCTATCACTAAATTATTTTCCATCTCCACTGTCAGCAGGAGATGCGGTAGGGATTATCAACTTAGCCATACTATCAAGTCTCAAGCCACATCGATTACATAAACTATTTATTTGCCCTTTTACCTGAATACTCTGTTCGCGCACAGCATTGTACGGGCACTGATGTTTGTTTCTTTTTTGAGAAGGTGCTGGAGGTAAGGAACGTTCCCACTGTGTGATGGGAGCCATGTCAAGCACAACAAAGCTACTGGAAATAACGTGGGCCCCCTGCTTGTTAAGAAGTAGATCCAGTTTCTTTCGGCCATAGCTTTATGCTGAGCTGAACACCCATATGTATGCCATAAATAATTTTCGTCAATTGTTAGAATGATGCCCATTGCACAAGATTTAAAGTCTTCCAAGATGTGGACGAAAAAAAAATGGATAGTACTATTTCTGTGAGAAACAAACAACCATCATCCTTGGAATCCTCAGAATGAATTTGCCAAAAGGTGTATGGCTAATTTGTATCTCATACAGCCAGATAGCTGAGCTCTAAGGTCTGTGGGCATGGCAACATGTACATCAACTTGCTTAACTTGATATTCACTCTTACGTGCTAAGAATATCCCATGCAGCACTGTTAAAAGTTGTGTCGGCATTCTGACTATCGGCACAGTACAAAATACAATCGAGAGGGTGGTGTGCCTTCGTTTTCGATATAGCCTAGTCTGTGGAAGACTCAATGAGGTTTTTTACCTAGTTCGGGCCAACTCGAACGGTGTAATACCCTACGTCTAGAGAGTGGTTTATATCGGTGAATGAGTACAAAGGGTCGAACTCTCTCTTCGGGAGAAGGTTCGGCGTCTAAGTTGTGAGGTGCTCGATGCACGTGTTTGTGGGGTTGCTCGCGCGCGTAAACGGTTGCACGCGAGAGTTCAGGGTTTTGACCCCCTCCCCTCTATCGCTCCTCGAACCCCCCTTTGTATAGGACGGTACAGGGTTACAAAATGATGGGCCCTACGCGGTTTTACTATCTCACTGACAGGTGGGTCCTCTATTGACGTCGTCATCGTTCGTCACGCCCGTGCGGGGGGCGTGACGTGTCGCGTCGGACATCGCGCCGGGCGCTGTAGCGTCAGTCCAGTACTGTAGCGTCAGCCACAGTGTCATCGGGTCATATCCGTGGACTCCCGTGGCCCGCCCATGTCGCAGTGGGCTAGGCCCGTCCCGTCGGAACGGTTGGTTGGGCTCTAGAGTAAATGCGACATAACTGCCGCACTTACTTCAAGGGTTGGCCATCAGGGGTCGGCCTTCGGAGGTCGGCCTCGTCGTACGTTTTAGCGCCGGATGCGGCTAAGACTCGGCTTTCGTAGATCGTTGTCTCGGGGGTCGGACCGCGCGTTCGTGTATCGTCGTCCGACCCCAAAACACCTCGGGGTCTTGACCCACGTATACGTATACGAGTACGGATCGGCAACTTCCCGGGTACATAATCCTGACAAGTTGTATATCATCTTTCGTTGCATTCTGGTGTGATTGCTCCATGGTTTTGTGGTTTGTTGATGCTTTTACTGTGGAGGTTGAAGCCTTGTAGTAGCAGTGAAGATCAAGCGCATCGCCTCTTTGGCTTTTGAAGATTTATCCATCGTAGTTACTACTTGTGCCAGCACGCATGGCACCGAAATAAAATCTCAGTCCTTTACTGTCCGACAATGTTAGAGCATATTCAAAATGGACGCGGCGTCTCTCCTCCCATGCAATCCTCTCATGCGTACCCCTGCAGCATGATGAATTCTAATTGAATTCTCCAATCATGTTGGGTCCATAGATAAAGAAGATCCAATTAGAATTCACCACGTCGGTAGGAGGACGCACGGAACAAGAAAATAAGATGAGAGAAGCCGTTTTCATTCGAAATATGAATCAAATTATCTATTAAAACAAAATTTGAGTTTAGAAAAATCTTCTCCGGCCAACTGGGCTCTTTAACCATTAGTATTTGATTCTTCACTAAATTTGTTTCTTCTCTAAATCCAAATCGTTTTTAGCTAGAAATAGGAGAAGTTTGATGCTTCAGTCCTACACCTTTAAAGAAAGTCAACATTATTATGGACCCAAATGCTGATGTGATACAAAAAATGTGTTTACAGAGTTTGTTTGAAGAGGTGAGAAAAATTAACCCCACTAGTTTTTGGTTCAACTGAAAATATGTTTCGAGGGCTAATTTTATATGATTATGTTGGATACGCTCTTAGTAGCCACGAAAATCAATCCGTCGCTGCCATTTACCTTCCTTTGTTTCAAAATATAAGCATTTTTAAGTTTAGTCAAAGTCAAACTTTTATCACTTTGATCATTAATAATGAAGAATTTGCGATGGTTTATCAATTAAAAAAATATTTTTTGAATTTATCGTGAAATAAACTTTCATAAAAAATATATTTTTATATTAAACATTATATAATTTTTTAGATATTATTTGTTAAAATGAGGAGACTTTGATTTTATTCAAACTTAAAAATGCTTATATTTTGGAAACGGAGGTAATACATTTGTACTCTGCTACTACTGTGCAAGTGCAATTGATTTCTTCTTCCGTGCAGTCTTTGCCAACCTCTTCAGATAGTAACACTGAAGTGGACTCTGTTTCCGCGCAATGTCTTATTCCGGTCTCGTCTCGTTGCCACTTTCCATTTCAGCCTTTCTCCCTCCAGAGTCCGCACACACTGTTCCTAATGAATCTGGAGCTAGTGTTTGATTGGCAGGCCTGGGCGGACTGGAGCCGCTGCTGAAGAAATGCACCGTGGTGCACAAGGCGGAGGTACCACCCCAAGGACGACGGCTCCAAGGTGCCGTTCCCTCGCTCGTTTGCTTCGATGTGGAAGTGATCCATGGCCGCTTCATGTTTTCTCTGTAGAATTTTCTTGGTGTTGATTTAGGCCTCGTTTCGTAAAAATTCTTAGAAAATAGTTTATTTAGAAAAACAACTTCTCTGAAAAATGGTTTCATTCTCTACAAAAGTATTTTTTAAACCATTTAGTAAAATAGTTTTTATTGTGATCCTAATATATAAATGGGTGAAGAATCCATATGAATCTACATTTTGGACCTTTTGAATCTTAATACAAATTAGAGAAGTGATTTTTGAAGTGAAAATATAAAAGCACTTTTTTTTATAACCGTTTAGTAGACTTTTTGCAGAATCTGGAGCATAAATATTTTTAAGAATCCATATGAAACATGCCCTTAGTCTTAGTTATGTGATGTGTGATTTTTATGCTTGCAGGTGATCATGATCGAGAGGGTTGCTTTCTTAGGTCATGTCCAATCTGACCAAGGAGCAGATGGAGAAGTTCGTCAAGAGAGAATCATTGTATGGTTTTTCTTCAGTTCATTTAAATCCACAATTTAACTGTTCCCATAGAGGGTTTCCATGGTTTTATTCAACTGTACAAACATGGATTGTGGCTTGTTTCATCAACTACGCAGATGAAATATGATTAAAAATCACTTTCTTGGATTAACATTATGTGTGTCATTCATAATGTTGTTTGTTACTGAGTTACTGATTCCATTGGCCAGAAAAAGTGAAACGGTCAATTTAGATGTTCTTTTGTTCTTGTCAATGATTTCGTACAATTGTATCGGTTACTCATTTACATCTTTGTGGAGATTGTTTTTTATGTATTGAGATAAAAAATTCATCGATTAGTGTGTTGCAAATAAGATCACAAACCCTGCAGTGAGCTAAAATCATGTTTTGTAGTGTTGTAGCTAAAGCCAGATTTGTTATTGTGCTACTGATAAATTTGCTAATAGTAAGTCAAATAGATCAATATATAATGCCCCCTTCTCACACAATAAAAAGAGAGAGAGAGAGAAAAAACTATGTCATTCGTGTGATTTCTCTCATTAACATGTACACATACATTGTGGTATATCTCATTTTGTTCGGAAATACGGAGTATCATGGTCATTCGATTGAAAACAGCTAAACAGTTAACCAACTTAACTACCTACCTATTTTCTCTGGATGAATGTTTTGTTGTGATACTAACGAACCATTTAGAAACTATTAGCGGAAAATTAGAAACACGGTAGAATAGCTATTCTACACCTAACACTAATCACTGAACAAAATTGAGTAGAATATCTTAGTAATTATTGTCTACACTCTCGGTAATTTATGTTTTTACAACTATCATCAGTAATTATTACTAATATTTTATTAAGTAATTTCAGTTGATGTATAATAACTCCAACACCTACGGATTTCATTTGATGCAGGTGCAACCCAACCGTAAACGCACAACCTATAGTCTTGTACGGCAACAGAAATTAGTAGACCCACGTGAAATTTCCAATACAATAGTTTAACTTCCTCACATGCACGGATTGAGTCGCCCGGATTTTCTAGGGAGACCAATAGAAGTGCATGCAAGGAAAAGTAATGATATTTACAAAATATTTTTCTAACACGTTTTATGACGTGCGTTATTATCTTATAAAATTTTAGCTTAAAATTACACTATGTATGGAGAAATAAAAAAGAAAAATTATAGTAGAGATAAATTGAGCTAAATAGCAAAGTTGTGTAGATAAAATAAATCAAAAAATAGTTTAAAGGATTATGTGAACTTTTAGTTTAAAGGATTATGTGAACTTTTGATAGTAATTTGGACTTTATTCAAAATGTCACTGGTCTGCACTGGGACTCCATCCATGCATGCGAGGATATCATTTACTCCCTACAATTTTAAATTATTAATATCGTTGATTTATATCATAAACTCTGAACATTCATTTTATTAAAAAAATTGTTTCAATGTATAAAATTATTAATTGTGATTTAAATTTTACTAATAATAAATCAAATATTATAAAATGTTACATATTTGAACAACTTTTTTAATAATAAATCGAATATTATAAAATTTTACATATTTAAACAGTTTTTTTTAATAATACGAATGGTCAAAGTTAATATTAAAAATAACTGTTTTAATATTTTAAAAGTGGAGGTAGAATGTGCTCTGCGCTTTCCGTTCTCTCTGCATGCACTTCTGTTAGGATCCCCATGAAAATCCCGGCGACTCCATCCGTGTGTGCGACGAAGCTAGGCTATTCTATTTTCTTTTTCATTCCATGCATGCACGTCAGTTAGGCTCCCCTCGAAAATCGCATGAAAGAATTAGACCCTGTTTAGTGGAGATTATAGAGCTGCTTTTACTACTGATTATCATAGCTTATACTATAATATTTACCAAATACTTAAAATCTATAAGTGATTATGCCTATAAATCATCTATAATCACTTTTATATTTTATACTAGTCTCATAACCTACAAATAGTAACTTTTATTACTTCTCTCTTCCTACCACCTATAATCCGAATACTCTTGACATAATAAACAAATTATATGAATAAGTTGAATAAGTAATTTTTATAAATAATTCAAAGTATGAGAATTTTTTTGAATAATCATAATCCCAGCCTACCAAAAGTCTCTTAGTTTCACGTGGGTCAACTAATTTCCTTTGTCATGCATGAAGATTGTGCGTTTGCGGTTCAGTTGCATCTGCATAAAATGAAATTCTATCCATCTATCTCTATGGTGTTACGCTTAAATTAAAAATTCTATCCTCAAGGAAAAAATAGCGTTGAATAGAACCATACCAGAACTCAGTATATATATTTTTTTTAAAGAAAAAGAATAGTCCAAGTTGATGTTAAAAGTGAATGGTATCAATATTTTGATACCGGAAGGAGTATTAAGTACATGTGTTTTTATGCATACTGTCATACATATCTCATATTGGAATTATATTTCCCTATATCAAATTGTTTTTCTTTATCAGAACAAGAATGCGTCACAATTATCTTTCCACATCGAAAAGAGATTCCAACACTTACCCTGTCCCTAACGTAACAATACGGGCACTTGAACTTTTTTCTATACCTATCTATACCTATTACATAATGCCATGTATAGCTAGACCGAAACCGTATCCAGATCGAACCAGTGAGACTATCGGAAACAGAATCGAGGCCCCGTCTAGCGTGCGCAACAACCACGTTCCAAATCATACGGAATTTTGGAATCCTACACCAACCTTCCCTGAATTTTTGGAGGGATCCAGTTCCTGCGGAGCAAAAAGTCTACCTTTTCTTTCCATTCAAAATCGATCTGATTCTTTCCAACTGTATGATCCATTCAAAATCCAGTATCAACTATTCCTGGCGTTGCCGGTATCGCGGGCTCACCGTTATGCCATTTCCCTATATAAAGTACCCCTTGTACTGTTGCGGAGTACTACATCGCTGGGTATACTAAGCCACAGAAGAAGAACCCTCGATCGCGGCAACACCAATGGCGTCATCCAAGGGCATCTCGCTCGGCTTCCTCCTCGCTTTCGCCGTTGTCGCTGGCACCACCCTGCATCTGGCGGCGGCGGCAAGAGACGACCCCATCGCGCCCACCCAAGAAGACCCAAAAGAGTGCGGTACGCCGCTGGAGGCGATGATGCCGTGCGCCGACTACCTCACCAAGAGCACTAGCCTTATGGGGCCGTCCGGCGGGTGCTGCGCCGGGCTCAAGTCCGTCATCAAGGACGCGCCCATCTGCACGTGCCACCTCGTGAACCGTGAGTTCAGCAAGCTGCTGTCGGCGCCCCTGCTAAGCCTGCGCCTGATGATGATGCCGCCCTTGTGTGGCGCCCTCCTGCCGGTCGACGTTCTTTTCCGGTGCATCAGTAAGTCATGGATCTTCCTTCGTTTCTCAGCGCCTTTGTTAATTGCTCATCTGTTTTGAGCCCGTGAGGAAATTGATCTGATTTTGAATGAATCATACAGTCGGACCAGTGCCGCCGATAAACAATGATCCGGCGACACCGCCATCACCTTAAATTATGGTACGTATTTCTATTTTATTATTATTTTTGGTTAGTTTTTTCGCGGTTTGAAATAATTATTTTGGTATTTTGTTTAATAAATTGAGCATCGATCTGCTTTTGTTTTGCAGAGGTGAACCGGTCGAAGTTTGGGCAACAATCGAATAATTCCATCAGGAGCACTAGTTAGATATGTGTGCGTTGCTAGTTTCTAATGTCTTTAGTCTCTTCTTAGTGGCAGAAGAGAGTTCTGAATAAATTAGTTTTACATCGGTCCCTTCTTTCAAGTCGATCATGTCTCCATGTAATATTGATGACTTTAAAAGAATGTTAAACAGCAGAAATTTGATCTTGCACGTACGTAACCTGAAACTAGCCTCTTCTGGTCTTCGTTATATATGGAGCATTGTGATCTTTGGGTAAAATTTGGTTGTATACATTCTTTCGAGGTTGCAGAAGCTAGTTTTTCACACATTATGTGAAAAAATTGCTTATTACTCTCTCCGTTTTTAAATTGATGTCGTCGTTGATTTTTAATATCAACTTTGATCATTTGCTTTATTTAAAAAATTTGTTCAAATGTGTAAAATTTTAAGTTGTGATTCAAATAACTCTAATGCTAAATCAAATTATAACAAAATATATAAATTTTATCAAATTTTTTTAAATAAAACGAATAATCAAAATTGATGTTCATCAATTTAAAAACGGAGAGAGTACGTTGTTCCGGTCTAGCCTTTGATCGGTACACTGTTCTCGTAAGTAGCATCGATCCAGTTTGTTTGATTAATCTCAGCATATTTGTAGCAAAACAATGCGTTCGTTATGCTGCCACGACTACAGCACGCTAACAAAGGAGAATCTACTGCGCCCTCATGCATGGCTAAAAACTGCAGTCGTTATGCCGCCAGATTTAAGCATTAGAATACGGACAATCTGTTTCGATCGTCGCAGAGAATGCCGATTAACTAACATGCATATCAAACAAACTTGACCCTAGAATCCAGGCATAATTTGGTGGGGCTAGATTTTACCGATATAAATTAAGGGATATGTGGATTTTTTTATAGTTTGACAATGCAAAATCTACCTATCTCTAGTGCAACAAACAAATGATTTGTTGCAACAGATTCCAGATGCCGGAGAAATAAAGGGTTGTCAAAGCTCGAGGTGAACTGATCACAGCAGGAAGTCTAGTAGTGTGGCTAGCAACTAGGGAGGTGTCTGGTTGAAAAATGTAATCGCAATCGTAATGGTAATGAGAAAACAGTGGTAACGTAATCGATTCAAGTTAATACCAGATTTGTTTGGTTGCCCTCCGTAACGGTTACAGATTAAAAAGAGACACAAATGGATAGAAATCAACCCAAAATCTCGCAATAGAAAAAACGAATCTGATAATTTCCACCGATGTGTAGAAAAAGATTTGTTGAAAGGAAAGGAACAAATCTACTTAGAATCTCGCGTGAACCAATGGGGAATTCAGTCTCAAGAGAATCGACTTTTCCTGGCCTTGCGGCTCCTCCGTTGGGGCAAGGCTAATGCAAATGAACAGTGTCTGCTTGGCCACCTGGGATGAACGGCGGTCATGGAGGAGCAGCCGTTGTGGGTTGTGGCCCGACAGCACTTGCATCTACCTCATCGACACTGCTCAAGCCCGGAGCCACCGCCGGCAGCCAGGCTCGCATGGACGGAATGCGGACTTGCTGCAGCTTGGCGCGCAGGAAGGCCGGTGGGAGTGCCGAAGCGGGGAGGAGAGCCATTGCGCCGGCGGCGTCAGCGCGGGCAACTCGGAGGCGAGGAGCCAGAGGCTGGTGAGCAGAGGTCGGAGGTCATTGCGGCTGTAATGATTTGATTACAGTGGGGGAAGGGGTGTTTCGGGGTCGAACACGTCGGAATCTAATTACACCGTATTTGATTACAGAGTGGATTAAAACAAACATATTCTAACGTAATCAGATTACATTGTTTTGTGAATACGTTACAAAATATCCAGCCAAACACTTCCTAGATTGTCTAACTGAACACATTGTTGTTAGCCCTTAGATTCTCACTGTGAACACCAAGTATATCCTATGAACAGATCCTTGACATCCAAGCGATGGTGGCGCTGCAAGTATTCTCATTTTATTTCGCACTGCAACAGCCAGCAGAATAAACCCTTGACATCCAAGCGATGGTGGCGTTCAATCGCATCCTGATTATCTTCATCTTCGCATTCGCCATGGTTGGGGCCTGACGTGCAACCCTTGGCAACGATCAGATAAATGACGAAGGAAAAGAAAAACACTGCAAAAACAAGTGAAAAAATAAATTAAAAATAATAAAAGTCGGATCGAACCGAATTTTTATTTTTTTAACTAAAATTTCTAGAGGCTTCACAGCCACTATTCAGATGGCCTTGCCTGCCGCACTGGCCACCGACTCTTGTGTCTCCGCTGGCCTGCCATGCACACGTTCCTGCCGAGCAATGCTACGTTTACATACGAAAGCTACAAAATTGTTAGGTACTGATTTATGTCAGGTGAAAGAAAGTGGGTCAAGCAGCAGGAAGGGGAAAACATCGTTTGTAAGAGTTCGTAGAACTCAGTACGTAGATATAGCATTTCTGGCTCCTGCCCCCTTGCCGTATGTCGCAGCGTCGGATTGCTACACATGACACACTGTTGCTGGGGATGGCGACGCCGTTTGTGGACTTCCTCACCAAGCGCGGCATGCAGGAGCGGGGACGCATGTGCGGGGTCGGCTCCATGCCACAGGATCGCCCTCGCGAGCCGCCACGCGCGTCGCGCTTTTTTTTAGAGGGCCTCTTTGGCCAGAGGACTCGTGGGTCCCCCCGCATGTCCGTCCCCGATGAAATTTTCTTTACTCCACCTACCAGCAGTTGCGACTTGTCAAGGCCTCTGTCAGGGAGGACGCGCCCATCTGCATGCGCCACGTTGTGAACAGCGGATTCACTCCTGCCTGTGCCCATGCTTCGCTTGCACAGGATGGCGCTGCCGCGCGTGTGCCACGTTGCGTTCCCGCGTGACATGCTTCGCAACTGCGGCAATAAGTCTATTGGAAACCATCTCTATGCGAAATGCCTATCATTTTATTTCATTACTTATATATAAATATAGATGTAGATACTCAGATGAAAATTAATGAAGAAGGACATGTGCTGTCAATGAACCCTCCAGCATTGACACCAGTTGCGACGCCACCAGTGTCACCGTCGTATCCACAGCTGGTGGCAACACCTCCGCCGACGGCGACATCACCAGAATCACCATCCACTCCACTGCCATCGAAGACTCCATCGGCATCACCATCGGATCCACCACCTATACTCGTCTTCACCATTACCATTTTATTACTTTCAAACAAAAACTATGGCATATATTTATAATACAAGATTGATTACAAGATTGATTAATATGCTGCTTATATATTGAAGTCGTGGAGATGAAGTCCGTGGTATCACCTCGACATGGTGTTCTGATCGCTCAAGAACGGCGATGGCGTACGGCGAATACATCGACTCAAAGGGCCACCAAATCAACGAGCTCAAGAGTCATTATAAGCATCTGTCATGGGCATTGAAACAATTGTGTACAAATAATGTCAAAATTCTTTCCAGATATTATAAAAAAATATTATTTCTAAATATTATCAATGTTTAACAAAATAGAAACAGAACCATAAAGTTCCAAAAAAGCAAAGTTAGATTCACAAGGGTGTTTCCATCTTGTTAATTATATGCATCATGTCAGTCACAAAAAAATATATGCATTATATGTAACCCTGTTAAATTGTTCTAACAGAATATAGGTAAACACCACCATCATTTTTAAAAATCAGGAGCAAATTCACAAAGTAAAAAAAATAATAAGGGTAAAATCACAATTGAACTCTAAAGTATGGGTAAAAACACAATTGCCCCTATTAAGAATGCTTAAATTGAGCGATGATTCTTATGTTTCTGGTGGTGCTTCCTCTTTCCAAAATACAGCTTCCGTCGTGATCTATTCTCCCAGATCACAATGATATAGTGCACTTTTCCATATGCTTCTAGCTAGCTAGCATTTTTCAGCGTCATGAATCTGAAAGTGTTTGTACATGTTTCATGGTCACACCTACTAGGATAAAGAATCCACAATGCGTTACGGGTCGAAAAAACTAATGATATGAGGCGTGAGAAGAACCAGCCTACTTTATATGGGTGTGAAGAGACCAATATTTATGATGCATCTAACTCATTTGTCCCTTATATATCACTATTCATGTTTATTTTTGTAATTAATTTAGTCAACAACCACTGCAGTGAAGCCACAAGACGTGTCGCCCTTATTATTTCTCGATTTATATATGTTGCCTTTGTTTGGGCACTGAACCTGGGAACAGAGGCGGATCAACCAATAGGACAAGGTAGGGCGGTCGCCCTACCTAACGGGACTGTTTTACCTCAATTAGGGGCGCCGGGCAGAGCAAATCGTGGCGGCGCGTGAGGAGTGGCGGCGGCGCAGATCAGGGCAGGGCGTGGTGGCACGGAGCGGGGCGGGGCACCGGCATGGGGCGGGTAGGACAGGACGGGGCGGCGTGGGGGCGGCAAAGCGCTTCTGGTGATGTTTGGATATAATTAGGTTTGGGAAAAGGCTATGCAATGGGAAATAAAGAGGTGGGTTGAGGTTAAAGAATTGCATATCTATTCCTTTTTCAATATTTGTCTGTAATAGATTGAAGATAGGGTAATATTTTTTATTGAACTAAAATATTCCTGACTAAAATAAAAAAGAATAATACTTTAATGCTTTGTTAAGGGCAAATTTGTAATTTCACACCACTATGATGTTATTTCCCATCCAAACTCACCCCCACCAGTGGGTTACAAACCATGGAAAATAGGAGCATCATTTCTCTTTCCCTAAGGTTAGCTATTTCCCTAACCCAATACCCAAGCAAGGGAAATAAGTCATCTAACTCTCCATTTCCCCAACCCAAGTTACGGGTTGTTTGGCAGCTGAGGCTGCGGCGGCGGCTGTTAGCTGCGGCTGCTTGGATCAATTGATTTTTACTGTGCAAATAAGCAGCAGCAGCCGCAGCCGCAACTTCAACAACTGAACACGGCCTACATTTCCAAATCTCCAAATATCACCCTGTTCCTCTGGCGGCTAGGGAAGAGGAAGAAGAGAGCAGACCTTTTTTTTAGGATTAATTTGATACATACTCTCTTCGTCGAGAGCAGACCTTTTTTTGTAGGAATTAAAAAGGTTAAAAAATTAGGATGTGAAGAAATAAATGAAAAAAATTTAAAAAAATATGATGATAAGTAAGTTAGGGCAGAGGGAGTACATGTTATTATAATTTTTAAATTTAACATATGCCATCACACTTTAAAAGTACTCTCTCCATTCTTTAATTGTTGTCACCGTTGACTTCTAACATCAACTTTTGATCATTGTCTTATTCAAAAAATAAATTCAAATGTATAAAATTATATAGTGTGATTAAAATAGTTTTAATAATAAAGTAAGTATAACAAAATATATGATATTCATCAAAATTTTTTGAGTAAGATGAATAGTCAAAGTTAAAATTAGAAGTGAATGGCGACAACAATTAAAGAACAGAGGGAGTAAATTAATTAGTATGAAATTTTTATCCGATTACTGTGAAATTATGCATTGCAAGAGAGAAAGATAGACCTGGGGTCATCTAAAATTTATTGAAATATATTTTTATTTCCATCTCTAACAAGTTTCAAAAAGTGGTTCTTAAAATAAGCATCTCTACCCGTAAACTTCCCTAATTCGATTTAATGGGTTTAGTTAAAAAATCATATCCAACGATACCCTCATACAAAAATCTTTATTATTTCCTTGTTTCTAACTAAGAGAAGTTTTGGGTTGTATAAATAGTGGGAGAGTTTTAGGGTACTATTATAGGTGGTTTTATTAACTAAATTTCATTAATTTAATTTTGGGGAGGTTAAGGTGAGCTCTTGGAGATGCTCTAAGAAAGGAAAAGAATAAGGAGTAAGTATGTTGCATTGTGGTCAAATAAGTTTATACTTTGTATATATTTGTATTAATTATTTGTGAAGTTAAAAGTAGCTATTTGAAATAAATTATAGTTCTACTAAATTCTCAAAGCTACTAAGCTTTATAAAATTTTCGAGCCAATGTGCTTGGCTAGCTCTCAAACACTCCCTAAAGTTGACCCTCAAATTGATTCTGGTCAATTTTGAAGTGGTAAGACTAGGGTTAGTCTTTCTTCTTTGTGGTAGGAGAAAGAAGAAAGACAAAAGATAGAAGAAGATTATAATCAATTTCACCTACACGAATATTGACCGTCACTCTTTAGGCACTGAAAACTCTCAGCGGGTTTGTTGAATATTTTTCTGTGCAGTCATCCATATGAATCTTCATACAGTTTAGGATTTAGTTTTGGAGCAATGCATGAGTACCATGAATATAAAGAGCAGTATCCGAATAGATATAATTTCCTTGTTGTCCAGGGTGTTTGTAACTTGTGAATATACTTATCTATAATTTAATGCAATTCTTCTTTCATTAAAAAAGCTGCCCTTAAATAAAATACCAAATTCTTATTAAGCACTGGAAAAATTATGAATCCTTAATAAAAATTAAAAAAATGATATTTATTAATTATAAATCTAAAAAAATTATTCTTTATATCACTCTCTACTTTTATCTATATCTGCATCGAAGATGTGATTTGGTTTGAAGAAAAAAGAAAGTGTGTGATATTGTTTCTTTGAAAAGAAGTAATTAGAGAATATTTTATTTGTTTTCTTAGAATGACTTAATTTTTAGAGTTGAGTGCCATGCATAAAGAGAGAATTTGTTCCTTGATATTA
>BCLF01000001.1:5419427-5455814 GCA_001602275.1 Zoysia japonica | reverse complement strand
GGGCAGGGCGGGGGCGGGGGAGCGGCGGGCGACAGTGTGTGTGTGAGTGACAGTCAGGAAGGGCGGACAAGTCTTCTTATCGTACTGTTTACCGAGTGCTAGAAAGGGTTTGTCGAGGGTCCGGATCCTGGCGCTCGGATCCGGGCGCTCGGCAAACATAGAGTATTCTTTTTTTTTTGGAAAACCGCCAGATTTACCGTGTGTCCAGCCGACGGCACTCGGCAAATACTGTGTTTGCCGAGTGTCTACTGGCTGACACTCGGCAAACATTATTTTTATTTTATTTTTTTATTCTTTTTCATAACGTGTTTTACTAAATTTATTCGAATATGCTTTGAAAATACCTTGTCAAATTCACTCAACAATGCATATTCCATGCTTGCACGAATATTAGACCATTATTTCATACAGTTATAACTCAAAATCAATTTATACCCATTAAAGTTCTATAATTATAGTAAATTGATTAAAATTATCAAACGGATCCGAAAATTCACCAAAATTTCACATGAAACAATCTATGTTGATTCTTTCCTATACAAAAAGTTTTGAAGTGAAACCTCAACTCGACCATCACTTTGACTTTAAATCTCAAGTAATCCTTCTCAATAGTAAGATTCTTGTTTGGAGATGCTTCGATTCGTAAGCAGCGTACGTGACAACTTGTGCGAAACGCGCTCAATTTATTATCACATGTTCCACATATGATATCATGAGATCTTGACAAATCTCATGATTTTCAGACTTTGTTTGTTTTTTATAGAATTTTAAAATAATTCGACCACACGTTTATGGTCATGTTTCGTGGACAAAGATGTTCAAAATTTTCTATTACTTTCCGGATAAGGCCTC
This sequence comes from Zoysia japonica, assembly GCA_001602275.1. Taxonomy (NCBI): domain Eukaryota; kingdom Viridiplantae; phylum Streptophyta; class Magnoliopsida; order Poales; family Poaceae; genus Zoysia; species Zoysia japonica. The sequence goes on along the minus strand of BCLF01000001.1, from coordinate 5,454,962 downwards.
ACATTAGACTCAATAACATGAATATAATTTTTTTATTCATTTTATTGCATTATTTGAATCACTTACAGTTCAAATTTGACTTATCTCCAAAAATTCTATTAAATAAAATAAATTAACTAAATATAGCAAAAAGACCGAAAAATGTACCAAATTTTAACATGAAGTAGCATACACAGTATGTGAGCAGCAAAAAAAGTTAGGAGGGCAGGTGAGGAAAAAATCAAATTCTTTGCCGAGTGTCCACAAAAAACACTCGACAAAATATACATTTGCCGAGTGTTCCCGGAATACACTCGGCAAATATTATTTTTGCCGAGTATCAGCGGCAGGCACTCGGCAAACTGTAACGGTCGCAAACGGACATCAGATTTGTCAAGTGCAGGGAACCTACCACTCGGCAAATAGATGGTTTGCCGAGAGCTGGGCTTAAGACACTCGGCAAAGTGGGGGTTTGCTAAGTGTTTTCTGTTTTGCTGTGCGTTGTTTGTGTCACACTCGGCAAACGTCTCGTTTGTCGAGTGCCTGAGGAATTGCACTCGGCAAACCTTCGTGCACTCGACAAACATCTGGTTTCTGGTTGTGCATATTAATTATTGAAAATAGGTCTTACATGAGGCTTACTAAAACATTAAGGGCCCTTTTGACAGAGGTTCCTGCTTCTGATTCTCAGGTAGAATCAGGAGAGCTCTGCAAACACTGTTTTTCAAGAGAAGTGATTCTTGCCTGATTCTGTGAAGTGATTCTCTGAAATGAACTAAGCGGCTGAGAGCTGAAAAAAATAGCTTCTCCTGATTCTGTCAAGTGATTCTCAGTCCTGATTTTAGGAGTTTATTATAAAAAATCAAAGAGAATCACTTTCAGCTACAGAACCACTTTACAGAAGAATCATGAGTGAATCCAGAAAATCAAGAGCCGAGAGCTCTACCAAAGGTCCTAAGAATTATGGTTAAAATGTTCACTCATCTCACTTTCGAATTATATGTGCGTTAATTGTGAACAAGCCCAAAGGTCAATTATTAGCCTATATGTAAAATAATATAATGTGTGTCATAAATTGGACGTGAGATACATGCATGTATTCGCACGTGCTAGTGTTAGTAGAGCACCCACCATATATATTGAGGGCACTGTGCCTTCTCATCTGTCTTCATGAGGCTATACAAGCCCACAGCTACTACAAAACGTAGAAGTATAAGATTAGAGACGCACACAGCTTCTACAGCGAATAGAACTTCAAGATGCAAGCCCCTAAGAAAGTTTGCTTTCCTGGAATCACAAAAATATTGTTCTGGTCTGGCAAGATCTCGTGAATTTTTGTTTTGGAATGGGTGGTGTTTGGAAGAGAAAAGAAGAGCGAACCATGGGAAAATTTAGTCACACGATCTGGTAGAGCACTACCAAACTACTTCAAAGTTGATTTCTTCCGTGGCGTAGTGGATGGCATGACAAACAAGGACTTCTAGCGTCTTGCAGGGGCACATGAATACATTACATTAAAAGGGTGAATTTAACAGTCAATGCTTCTAATGCCAGCAGTGGCACTGCGATGACCCCTTCTGCAGTTCCACTAAATCCGGGAACATGGGAAGTAATAACAGGTCAAATAATTTTTTTGTGAACAATAGGCTGCATGTATACTTTATTCATGGCATTTTGCCAATGCTACAAGCGCTATCCCAAAAGAAAATTGTAATAAATCAATAATCCTGCTAAATGGCCATGTTCGATATGCTTATTAAAATGGAATTACCACTAAAAAAATGACATTTACCTAGATAACGAATCAATTCATTGTTCCCCTTACAGTTGGCTTACTAGCAGAGTATTGACCTAGTCCCTCCGTTCCAAAATATAAACATTTTTTTAAATCAAAGTCAAATTTATTTAACTTTGATTAATAATATCTAAAAATTTAATATAAAAGTTACAAATTATGAAAATATGTTTCACCTTCTTAACTATTAATAGTTAAAGTTAAAAGGGACTGATTCTGGATCCTAGAAATGCTTATATTTTAAAACAAAGGTAGTAGATAATAAATAATAATTGATAAGTTTTTTTTAAGATACAACACTTAGCCGCTGCCCTCGTTGGAGGCGGGTGCAGGACCAGGGATTGAACCGCGGCTGGCTCAGCACTCCCTGCGCTTTTTGCCACCAGGCCACAATCCTGTCCGCGATCAGTTTGTTACAAATTTAGCTTATTAATTAGTGATGTACCAGGAAAATTAATTTATGGAAATATTGCAGGGGTCCATGGAGATGGAAAAAATACTCAAGGCCGGGTCTTCAGCATAGATGAGCAAGATCTTCAGCATAGATGGAGGATGGGTCTTCAGCATAGGTCCAATACGACTAAGGTCTAGCTTCACACTCAACATGTTACGATTTAATGATTATTACAAATATAGTAACATTATCTTTTATAGAAGTATAAAATAAAAATTCCTGATTCAACGATCAGCTCCTCATTGCCTACTAGTACAAAGCAATGGCAGCGCCGCCACTTGTTGCGGCCCTATACAAGTTACGCCACGAAACCTCGCCCCCCTCTCTCCCCAGGACGAGGCTTCTCTCCTCCCATGCATACTCCCACCAGATGTCAACTTTCTATTGGTTTCTGTTTTTCCAGTGGGCCCAGCAAAAATGGAAGGAAAGCAAACTTCTTAACGATGCTAAGCAATGGATTTTCCTCTGCCGATTTCTCTCATTTCTTCCACAGCTTTGCCCAGCCGATCCCCTCTGCCGACAGCAATCCCCAATCCACCACATCTGCAACCAGTTCCTCCACAGCTCCGCCCAAATCCATCAACATCATTCTTCCCCTTTGAATTCGACACCGGCTATCAGCCGTCCATCGAGATGCATCTCGAAATAGCAAGCTTGGCAGCGGCGACGGTGAGCTTTGTGCGAAGGAGAAGTGGCACAGCCGCAGCTCATGTTGCGATGCCATGACCCCTTTGCGTTCTCGATGCTGATCTCGGAATAGAGGAACCTGCCGGGGAAGCGGTCCTCGGCGAAGAAGCCGAGCAGCAGGTGGCTGCGGATAGCTTGCTCAATCTGCCGTCCATCAGGTGATGCTTCCAGGTTCGGTGAACTCCATGACCGCGAAAGACCGTGAGGAGCCATGGAAACGTGAGAGGAATCGTGAACTCCTCCACCACCAGGTTGCAGATCCTGGGTTGCGCCGGAAAACCACGAGATTAGAAAAATATCTCATTAATCTTGGTGTTGGCTGCGACACATCCTAATATCTCATTGATCTTGGTGTTTGATTGTTATAAACGGCAACGACACGGTGGACCAACACCTCTTTTCCTTCCATTTTTGCTGGGCCAATATAAAAATAGAAACCAATAGCAAGGTAACACCTGGTGGGAGGATGCATGGGAGGAGAAGTTAGGAGGAGAGAAGGTGCATCCCTCTCCCCATCGGTTCGGATGCCAATTGATCTGCAGCTGAAAGGGGAAAAAGGCAAGAGGCTCCGTGGACTCCTCCAATGGAAGCACCCAACCCTATTTACGTGTCGCTCCCTCCATCCCTAATTTTTTTTATCATTTTTGTCTTCAAACATCATCTTTAACCATTCATTTTATTAAAAAATATAATAAGTATATATTATATATTTATTACAATTAACTTTAGCATTAAATTTATTTGAATCACGACATGTTTTTGAGACAATTTTACTAATTTTTTGAATAAATAGTCAAAAATACTGTTAAAAATCAACAACAATAATAATTTAGGAACATGGATAGTATTCAGCTCGATGCGGCTGAGCCATCAAATAAGCGAGTGAGGTAGTAAGTGCGTGGTATGAACAAGGCGCCAATCTATGTCTATGTTTACGCTACAGATTTTGAAGAAGGTTCCACAAAATCCAAAAGGGTCTAACCATCATGCTGTCAATGTATCCTTAATAACAACACATCTTTTATGCAAATACTAGCATCATTTGAGATTACTGTTACGTGCCAAGCGTATACTACATCTGTTCTAAAAATAAATATTTATTTGAGTTCCGTGCACTGCAACAAATCTGGCTACTAGTGACACTTTAGCAGAGGCATAGTTGAAAATGTCACATAGACCCACAAGAGAGTATCCTAGCCGTGTTTATTTGAGGCACCTCCACAAAGATGTCACAATATATTTTTATGATTATTTTTTTAATTATGATTTTTAAACTTGAGGCAATTGTTAAGGCATTTTGAAAACTGTCTCTAATTTTCCTATGGCATTCGTTTTAGACATTTTACAAACACGTCACATTGTTTTTTATTATTATATTTTGTTAATCATGCTCTTTGAACTTAAGGCAACGGTAACGGCATTTTGAAAGTCGCCCTTTTGTTTTCCTGTATAGTTCGCTTTCTTTTTCTGGGTCACCATGAATTGATGAAAATCGGAGAAAAAAAATAGCAGACAGGGTTTGAACCTGCGAACTTTTGCGTTAAAGCGATTCTGAATACCATCACGGTTGAAGTTCTATTGTGTATTTGCGGCAACATATGTTTATTTTATAGCTTAACTCGTCCCTCATTCTTAGCACTCTGTTTCCGCCGTGACCCTTCTTCATTACGTTTAAAGAACTCTGCTTCTGCACAGCGCAGCAGCCTGCGGCGGCGCAGACCAGAGCTGCGCGTCCAGGCGAGGCGGTGCGGGGCGACGGGCCTCGATTGGCGGGGCTAGAGCTTCGCACGCGACATCTAATTTTGACTAATTATTTACATAGATTCTATTAACTTTAACAATACGAGTCTTGTCTTGTATGATATTCGTCATAAAAAATACTTTATAATATAATTATATATATATATTATTAATTTATATTTATAAAAATAATTGATTAAGGACATATTTAATTATATCCAAGTAGACTCATATTCTGGGATGGATAGAGTAATTTATTCCAGGAGCTACTCGTAGTAAACTAGTATTGCTTTTATATATAGGTCGTGCCGTGCAAGATAGTATATAATCTTGAGATGGTTCATTATATAACCTCTACAGTTGGTTATCTCTTCATTTGTCTTGTACTGTTGTGCAATCCTTAATTTATGTATGAGAATGGGTATTAGTGAGCTGCACAGGAAATCGTACAAGGCGTAAAAGTTGTCTCTTTCTCCCAAATTTTACCTGCCCCAATAATGATTCCATTTTACCTTTTTTTCTTTAATTGCATGCTCCGCCATTTGCTTTCATTACTGAATTAGGCACTCATTATACTCACCGGTCACAATCAATACTACTACATCTTTTTTTTTTTTGAAAAAAAGACAGTACTAGGACAATAATTGGTCTTTACTTATATACTACATCCGTTCTAAAATATAAGCATTTCTAAATTTGAAGCTTGACTTTTTTAATAATATTTAAAAAAATTACATAATTCTAATGTAAAAATATATATTTACAAAAGTTTATTTCATGATAAATTAAAAAATATAATTTTTATATGATAAAATATTATTAACTATACATTATTAGTGGTCAAAATGATAAAAGGTTGCTTTGACTCAACTTAAACATGTTTATATTTTGGAGATATGAGATTACAGTAGGATATTGGTGATACTGACCAAAGGCCAATTGTATTGTTCCAACTGATGTTACAAACACATGTCAAGTCTTTGTCACGGAGGATTAGCATTAGACAAGTGTCAACGAGTTGCTAAGAAGCAAAGTGATGGTCATGCTGTCATTTTTTATCAGTAGTCCGCCTTGCTCCGCATTATGCAATCACATAATGAAGACTAATTAACGAAACCCATATCACAAGAAAGCTCGCCTCCACATTCCAAACGAAAAAAAAACCTCCAAATTTATTCCTGCTTCAACATTTACATGTCCTGAGCGCCGCGGTCTTCAGCTTTTCTCTACTTATATATTATTACAAGACGCCATCCCCCCCCCCCCCTCCCCCACCCCCGGGGTAGTTGTTGGTTGGTGTTGGTCTTCACGAATACCACAGTGAAGTGTTCTCGGCTCTTACCATTTGATCAGGCACGAACGTATCGAAAATACAACTAATACTTGGAATGTGAGGAATCGTGGAAGGCACTAGACGCGTGCATGGTTCTCTTTGCACGCCCCAGCCAGCCCCAACGAATGCAGATTTCCACGTTTGCACTACAAGAAAATGAATTTTTACTCACCAAATTTTAGTGATCAAGTAATTTGGTTACTAAAAATTAACAAATACTGACTAAAATTTAGTTTTTATTCTAGATATACATTTTTAGAAACCTAGCTATATGTTCATTGGTTGATAAATTTATTTAGTTACTAAGAGTTCTACAGTTGCTATTTATTTTTAGTGACCAACATGTATATATATAGAATAGGTTATTGTACACCTCGGTCGCTTGAGCAGTCCGACCACGCCCATGCACGTGCTCGACCGAGCCCAACCACGCGCGCCCGCTCCTGCGCCCCTCCACCGCCCGCTCCGGCGGTGTCCCCGCCGCCTCCTTTGCAGCTCGTCGATGTGATGCCCTCGCCACCTCCGCCCGCTCGAGCTGCAGCGGCGCCCCTGCCGCCTCCGTTGCCACTCTCCACTGCCGCCGCGCTAAATTCTCGATACGCGATACCCCGCCCCGACACCACCCGCCGCCAGCAACCACCACCGCGGCCGACGCCTCGTCGCCCCGCCCGCACAGCGCCCCTCACCGTCGGGCCTTCCTTCTTCTAGTTTCTATGTCCGGCAATGTAGAGGATGAGCTTTGAGGGTACAAATCCACGTACTTAAGTGATTCTCCAGTGACAATGGCGTCAACGGCTGTGTAATCAACTTTGAAGCTCGCCGGTGACGATATTTGCTCTGAAGGAGAGAAATTACTGAGATAATCTGGAGAAATTACTGAAAATAGTGAAAAATTACTGAATGAATCTAAAGAAATTACTTAAGGACTTACGAAAATTACAGAGGAAAATCGAGTCAATATTAAAGGATTAAAAACAACTGAGAGCGATAAAATTACTGAATCAGTCGAAAGAAATTACTGAATGTCTGTTTTTTTATGGGTCAGCGTGCGCGAGGCGGGCGGGGAGGCGCGCGCTCGGTCCACACCCAGGGGCGCGGTCGGTTGGCGCGTAGGCGCAAGCACCTGGCTCGATAGGTTGGCCTAGGGTGTAGAATAATTATTCTACACCCTGGGTGTTGAATAATATTTATGTATATATATAGTGACAAGATTTTAGTGATAAAAATGTGATCATAGTTTTTAGTGATAAAATAGTTATATTGACTAATATTACACATATAGTGATAAAAAAATATTTTTTGTTGTAGGGTTGGTTGCTCACACGCCTTCGGGGCCACCGGGCCAGGCTGCGGGGATTCATAGCGGGGGGGACCTCGAGCTAGTCTCACTTGAAACACAGGAGCGAGGCATTTTTCGCAAGCGAGGCTGAGACCTAACACTGGAAACGGGACATCCTAGTGGACACTTTTCTGCTTTGACTCGAGAGCGCTCCGAACCTTACAGCTTCAGAGATGACCAGAGAGGCGATTCTATTTTCGAGCAGATCTCACGGATCCTCTTTGCCTCCAGCAGACTTTAGTCACTAGGGATGAAAAGGGTCGGGTGAGGAAAAACTTGCCCACCATAAAAAAACCAGCTGCAGGTGCAATCTCAGACGGGTGAAAAGTGACACTCGCATTAGTCACCCGTGGCGTGGAGAAGGGGAACCACGATTTTGTGCTTGGTGCTTTTTCTCTACTAGTTCTTATACCAAATTAGTCATCTGATAGCTTTAATTGCTCTGAGTTCATCGCGTTCTTCACCATCCAGATGACCTTCACGTTTAGTTACTTTTGGCCCCTCTCATGGTTCTCTTAAGAGGTATATATGTCTTATCTTTCAAGAGAAATTGGGCTACATCCGTCGGTGCGGGGGTGACCTGCGATGCTTGAAGTGTCAGATCATCAAACTTTCAACGATGAAATGACCTTTGGCCATCTAGTGGTGCCGGTGCATTCGTTGCTTCAACAACAAATCGTTTCAATGTGCTACTGAAGGAGGCACAAAAAACTATAAAGCTGATTTGTCCGAGAGATAATTACTCCCTCCGTCCCGAAACAACTGTCGTTTTAGAGTTCAAAACTTGTCCCGAAAAGAGTGTCGTTCTATCCAGTATTCACTCCGCTCCCATCCGTTTAGCCTCGTTAAGCGTGTCCTTTGCCCTACTCCCCTGCGGATCGGGATCGTCGGCAGTCGGGCTGCCAGCAGTCGCCCCACCAGTCGACTCCTCCGTCGTTGATTTCTGCAGCGCGATCGTGCGGCCAGCCGTCGGAATGCTGCGGTTCCAACAAATCACGCCCGGAAAATAATGTAATAGGTACTTCAAAGTAAGATATTTAGAAATATTTTTTTAGTATGCTGAATGGATTTATTTATTTGACTTCTTTGAAACGCAGGATCTTACATAAATTAGTTTAATTTCATAGAAAAAATGTAGTTAATAAAAGAAATGTACTCGTAGGTGCTCTCTTAGTTACTTCGAGAGTTTTCAAAGTTGTTCCATTAGTTTCTTTATATTATTTCTGTTTTTAAACGGTTAATTTTTGAAAATTCAAAAAAGTTCACATCCAATTGGCGGCAGTTGGGCTGCCAGCAGTCGACTCCTCCGTCATTGATTCCTGTAGCGCCGATCGTGCGGCAAGTCATTGAACGCTGCGATCCCAATAAATCACGTAGGAAAAAAAGTATTAAGTGATGATTAGAATATGGATAGATATTAAAAAAAATAATAATGTACTAGTAAGCATGAAGTAAGATATCATTAAGAAATATTTCTTTAATATGCTGGACGAATTTATTCCTCTTGGCTCCTTTAGAACGTAGAACTTTTATGAAAATAAGTTCAATTTCATAAAAAAATGTAGTAATAAAAAAATCCTCTATCTTAAAGGAGACCTTCTTTCTAATGGCTGAGAAAAATAGAATGTTCCAATAAACTATTCGAGAAGATTAAACTTTAAGAATAACTCAGAGCATCTACACGAAGAGTTTGACGAGACGACACTAACGAAACAACTTTAAGAAACTATAGTAATTTAAAAGAACTTTTTTGAATTTTCATAAATTAACTATTTAAAAATAGGAACTACTTTACGAAACTTTAGGAATTAATGTGACAACTTTAGTAAATTTTGAAATAACTCGGAGAGCACATACATGAAAAGTTCGACAAGATAAACTTAACAGAACAACTTTAAATTTTTTTGAAAAATTGTGTGAACTTTTTTGAATTTCCAAAAATTAACCGTTTAAAAACAAAAATAATATAAAAAAACTAATGAAACAACTTTGAAAACTCTCAGGAGTAACTAAAAGAGCACCTACGAGTACATTTCTTTTATTAACTACATTTTTTTCTATGAAATTAAACTAATTTATGTAAGATCCTGCATTTCAAAGAAGTCAAAAAAATAAATCCATCCAGCATACTAAAGAAATATTTCTAAATATCTTACTTCGAAGTACCTATTACATTATTTTCCGAGCGTGATTTGTTGGAACCGCAGCATTCCGACGGCTGGCCGCACGATCGCGCTGCAGAAATCAACGACGGAGGAGTCGACTGCTGGGGCGACTGCTGGCAGCCCGACTACCGACGATCCCGATCCCTCCCCTGCGCACCTGGCGAGCTCAGACGGCTCCCCCAACCTCCTGCGGTTAGGTCCGATGGCACGCTCCAAGCTTCTACGGCCCCCCCGCTCTTCGAGCTCCCTGCCCCAGCGTGCTTAGAGCTTCTAACTCCACCCCACGACCGCGAGCTGAGCGGCGCCCAGGAGCTACGCGATGGCGACGACGACGAGAGCCACGAGCTGCGCGCCGGAAGTGCCATGGAGCTGCTGGCTGCGCGGTGGCAGCTTGGATCTGTTGGCGGCGCGCTGCGCGGCATCGGGGCCGCTCAGCGTCGCGGTGGTGTTCGTCGGGGCTGTTGCTCGGCAGTGTCGTCGAGGGCGGCATGGCAGCGGTGGCATTGCTCGCGACTTGGTTCGTCCTTCTCCTCTTCCATCCCGGCCAGATCTTGTCTCGGAGGCCGTGGCTCAGCTCAGAGCTTGGCGGGAACGGCGACGTTTGGAGGCAGACCTTTGAGCTCGGCCCGGCACCGGCAACGACGAATGAACGAGGGCACGCCATCTGCAGCGATAGGCAGCAGGGCTTGCAGCTTCCTCCACCGGCGGATGAATGGATGAGGCAGGCTGCTTCAGAGGATGAGTGCGGGCGAGTTGGGTGACGCATCGGGGTGGATGAGCTGAGTAATTAATGAGGGCAAAACGATAATTTCCAACCTGAATTGGTCTCCACATTTTCGCGTAGAACGACAATTTTTGAAGGACGGAGGGAGTAGCTTCCATCAGAAAACTACTCCCTCTCTCCATCTTTATAAGCATCTGAGGGGAGTTTAGCTTATCCACAAATATATGAGCTTTGAGCCTGTACGGGAGCATAGAGCATTTTATTCGCTCCTTGTTTATTTTTTATGGGTAGACACTCAAAGTGCGCTTCCTCAGGGAACATCTCACACAGGGTATTGTTGAGAGTGCTAAGTGGACTCTCGGGGGTGACGGTGTTTCCTGGACTAATTTCCCCTGAGACCTTTTTTCTCAATGCCACCTTGGGGGATACACATCCCCGAATGAACCAGTACCATCCCTAAGTGTACATTACAATTAGGGATATTCGACATCCTGGTAGTGCAGATTAAGCGAAGTCTTGTTGCATCTCTTGTGCAACAGCCTTGACGATGCACAATGCACATTTACAGCTATGCTGACGAAGCATCCCATGACAAGCTGTTAGTGCTCAAACCCCTGATGTCTTCCATGCCAATAAAGCCTAAGCTTGCACAATACTTGGATCACCTTATGAATTACGAAACGATAGAGCACAATGAAGATGGGTTTCTAGCTACTTGAATAGGGATATTTACTGACAACGCATAACGAAGACAAGCTGCTAGTGGTCAACCCGTGATGCCTTCCATGTCAATAAAGCATATGCTTGTTTATACACCACTTTGATCACCTTATGAAGTACGTTATGATAACACACGATGAAGAGGGGTTTCTGTGGACACGAATAAAGATGTTTATGGATAACGTAGGATGAAGATAAACTGCTAGCGCTCAACCTCATACTGGCCCTATATTAATATTAGCACGCGTGGCCACATCTGTTACATTTTACAATATTATATGGGCGAACCGTGCTTTTTAAGAGGTGGAGATACGCAGTGCATCTCTCACTAGCTCTATAGCACGGTGCACGTCAGACATCTGACATGATTATAAGTGACAAATTTCTTTTGAAATATTACTCTCTCTTATTGATTAACAGCCCTAAATAACATCGTCAAGCAATATTGACCATATGATCACTATTAGGGCTTGATAGTTTGGATAGAGGTGAACCTCCTTCAATTCAAATGGATTTACATGGTCTTCTCTCAACAAAATCTATCCATACAAATTGAAGGGGAAAGCTGATATTTCTCTTCACATTTTTTAAATTCCAGTAAATATAGCCCCAGCTTTGAAGTCATACCAGGTCTTTCCGTATTACTTCTTGAGTTTTATTAATAGCTGTTGCTTTCCGGTTGACAGAACTGAACCAAGGAAATGAACTAATGTTTATTGATATAAATAGCATAGACCACTATGCTGCGAAACATACCTGTGTACGTCGGTCTGTAGCTGTTGTTTTCCACTGCAAAACCCAAAAGATAGCCTCTGGCACTCGCTACTTAAAAATTCTTGGAATTGGCAGCATGAAGGAAACGAAACATAGTAAAATCAAGGATGGGCGCGAGAGGACGAGCAGACCACTCAGAGGCATCCAAGCATAACTCTTTGGCAAGATCAACAAGTCAAGATTCAAGATGTCACAAAGGGTTAATGTATTCCATAACTGTGCCAAAGCTTGGTAGTGCAAAGAACCATGCATGATGAAAAGCAGCCATGGTGAATTCTTGCGACCGTGAAACCAAAGGAGAAGGTGCATAGGTCTGCCTGTTATGCGGCCATAGCAGACTATACTATTGTAAGATCAATAGATTTAAAACCCTTTTGACCAAAAGCATTGCATGATCCAGATTTCAACAACATATCATATACTGAGTAAAATCTTAGCAGGCTATACTATTTATTTCCTTGCTCACCCTTACTCCTTTGCTAGAGTAACTAAAATTTTGCTAATTTTAAGAAAGGAAAAGCTTACAGAAGTTTAGGCTAGACATTGCTTTTAGAAGAAGCAAAAGCACTCTATTGCACAGCCCAATGGACTAAATATACAAAGTACAATATGCACAAAGGTTCTCCAACTACAAGGTAATACAAGGATCTAACACCCCCTCTCAAACTCATGGTGGATCTACAACACTCAGTTTGGACAGAAAATAACGATGTTGAGCCCTCGTCTCTGGCTTCATGAAGAAGTCATCAATCTGAATCTCTGAAGGCACAAAGTGAAGAGTCACAACCTGTTCCTGCACCTGTGATCTCGTATAATAGACATCAACACCAATGTGTTTAGCAAGCTCATGCTTGACACGATCCCGAGCAATACTCATAGCACCTGTGCTGTCAGAGGAGAGTGGGGTCGGTGCTGTAATAGGGACCTCAAAATTCTCAAGAAGTCACCGCAGCCATGTGACCTCAGCTGTCAACGCTGCCGCAGCACTCGAACGGGCAACTACTGTCTGCTTTTTCGTCTTCCAAGCAACAAGGAGGATCAAAGGAAAACACAATATCCAGAGAAAGAGTGCCGATCAGAGTGATCCCTAGCCCATGTCGCATCTGAATATGCATGAAACTGGAGAGGGCTAGAACGAGGGAAGAAAAGACGGCGAGAGATGGTCCCATGGATATACCATAGAACACGAAAAAGGTGAGCATAGTGGAGATGGGTGGGAGCAAATACAAACTGACTGAGAATATGGACAGAGTGAGTAGTGTCCGAACGAGTAATCCCAAGATAAACAAGGCTCCCAACAAGGTGGCGGTAGCGAGTAGGATCCGAGAGAAGGTCACCATCTGTGAGGCGAAGGTGAATACCAAGCTCCATAGGTGTATCAACAGTGCGACTATCAGTAAGAGTATTACGGGAGAGAAGGTCCTGAATATACTTCTCCTGGGAAAGATAAATCCCCTCATGAGTAGAGGAAACCTCAATCCCAAGAAAATAGCGAAGAGGACCCAAATTAGACATCAAGAACTGGTCACTCAAACACTTCTTGACAACCTCAATGAAATGAGAATCATCACCCATAATGATCTTGTCATCAACATAGAGGAAAAGAAGAGTAAGACCACGAGGAGAATTGTGAGTAAAGAGAGCGGGGCCATGATGACTAGGTGTGAAACCGGTAGCAGTAATAACAGATGAGAAGCGCTCAAACCAGGCTCGGGGAGCCTGTTTATGGCCGTAAAGAGAATGACACAACCGTGGTCTCATGTAGACCTCCTCGCGAAGCTCGCCATTAAGAAAGGCATTCTTAACATCGAGTTGAGATGAGTGATGAGGACATCACTCCTTTAGATACACATAAAACTCCTCAAATTAGTATTAATGAAACTCGTGCACGACAGTTAAGATTAGAGGTGACCTTGTTCTTAAACACATGTATTTCTTCCTTTGAGAATAGATTGCTATCTAATGACTTTACCATGATTAGAAATTTTGGAGAGGGTCAAGAGAAGAATAACTTCAAGATGCTCAAGATCAGCGACGCACGTTGGACCACGGAGGAGATTCAAACAACTCAGTTTCGAGTCTGATTCAGACTCCAAAAGCAGCCTGCACTAAAACGGGTGCTTCAGTCTCATACGAGCTCCGTTTTGGACGTTCTAGATATGGATGGAAAGCTAAGGAGGTAATCTTTCCAAAGGATCTAATCGCATGCGAAAATACTTCCTAGATCTCCAGAAATCTTCAAAACAATACAACATCTAGAATCTGTTAGGGTGCTGTGACACTATCTTTTGGCTCTTGGGCCGTGTATCTTTCCTAGGCCCATTAGTATTAGGATTTTCCCCTTAAGGTCTTTCTAAACTCTATATAATCAGTAGTCACCGTCATTAGGATTAGGTTTTGATTAGTTTTTATATGTTATCAAACAGTTTCGCTGTTTCACGGTTTGTTGGATTCTAACTTCGTGAGTTTAATTCAGATTTCGCAATTGAATTGCATTATTCTTTGTTCTTGCTTGTGTTCTTCGATTTGCAGGCTGGAATTAGCCTTCTTGGCGAGATCAATCATATGTGCACGGTTGATAACAAAGAAGTGGTGTTGCGATTGCAGAGTTTAAATCGTGTTGATTTGAGGCTAGATCGATTGTGTGTCATATCTCCACCAAATCGAGAGTTACCACGACCTGACAGAAGATCGGGAACCATGCTCACATCAATGGGCCACTACCGAATAGAAGCCACAGCAAGAAGGGTCCGAACAGTGGTCATGTGAGCCATTGGAGCAAAGGGCTCATCATAGTCATGACCATGCTCCTGCTGAAAACCACGTGGTACAAGCTGAGCTTTATAGCGCTCAAGGGAGCTATCAGAGCCAGTCTTGACTTTATAGACCCACTTGCAAGTAATAGGAGTGATATGTGATGGTAAAGGAACCACATCCCAAGTGTTGGTGCACTCTATAGCAGCAATCTCCTCAACCAGTGCATGTTGTCACTCCTAGTGGATGACAGCCTCACGGTAAGAAGTGGGCTAAATAATAGTAGCAGCTGTGAGACCATAGCGAGGAGGAGGGTGAAGAGTGCTACAATCACGAAGACCATAATGAGGAGTGGGCTCAGGAGCAGACTCTATAAGGGATAGAGAGGTGTAATGTGGTGGAGCAGCTCGTGAACGACACATGTAGTAGTGGGTATTTGTCGAGGCTGAGACACAGGCGGTAGGGAAGTGGCATGGGGTAGAGGGGAGGGTGGAGAAGGTGGTGCTAAGGGCGGTGATGATGCTGCTGGTGGTGATGGTGGTGGCAAAGGTGGTGAAGTGGCTAAAGAATGCTGAGCCTTAGTAGAAGATGGTAGCAGCGGAAGATGGGAGACGGAGGACAAGTTTTAGAGAGTAAGAAAGGAAAGAGACTCAACAGTGCTGGAAGGAGCATATGAAGAAGTGCGGGATAGTAGGTATGAGACTCGTCGAAGGTAACATCTCGAGAGATCCGTATCCGTTGGGCAAAAGGGTCATAGCATTGATAACCCTAATGATCTGTACTGTATCCTAAAAAACACACTCCACTGACTGGGCCGTCAATTTTGTGCGCTTACGAGGAGCAAGGAGAACATAGCATACACACCCAAAGCACCGAAGGTGATGATAACTAGGGGTGAGCCGAAGAGACACTCGTAAAGAGTACAACCATCAAGAGCAGAAGATGGCTGCCTATTAATGAGAAAGACAATCATGGTGACCACCTGAAAGGATCGAGTGACCGAGAAGGGGAGGGTTGAATTGGGCACTAACACTACTAGATTTTTTCTAGCTCTTCCTACGTTCTAGCAAAACTAGCAATCAACTCCTAGCAAGAGGGAAATAAGCAAGAGCAAGAACTAACTAGAAGACAACGAAGGAAAAGAACAACCTATCAAGCTAGCAAGCAAGTTGGCAGGAAAGCCACCAAGAGATACAACAAATCAACCTATCACACTACTAACAACAAGGTAAATGCAGTAAGTAAACAGTAAGGTGAAGGAGATGCTCAACGCTTTTTCTCGAGGTTTCGAAAAGATAGCGCCTTCACCTAATCCTCGTTGAACCACTCCTGTCGGAGTCTTGATTCCTTCAGTCACTCCCGAAACGATGCTCACAAGGGTACGCTTCACTCTTGGAGTGAAGTCACCGGCGCTCCGGCTGCAGCAAACAATATCCAAGCGCTAGAGCAAGCCTCCAAGGCTCGGATGCTCACTCTTGGTGTCTCTTTCGAGCAGAGAACCCGAAACCGCTCACAAACTTGATATCGTCTTCCACAGGTCTTCGGAAGCTCGGACAACGACGTCTAACCGGTCTAGGCTGCCATAGACCAAGAGTAACAAGCTGAAGACACTCCTCTCAGCCTCACAAGCTCTAAGAATGTATGGATGCTCTTTACTACTCTTCACAAGCACTCAAGATCTCATTAGAAGCTCTCTTGTGCTCTTCTTGGTGACCTTTGGCTCTTCAAAAATGATCTCCAACTGTTCTGACCGGGAGCAACTTCCACAGCAGCACCCTCAACGGTTTAAATAGGCCTCAAGCCCCGAAACAACCGTTAAAAGCCGTTGCCAAAAAACTGACTGCTTTTTACAGTCACCGGATTGTCCGGTGACTGAGACCACTGGATTGTCGGTGACTCCTGGTCTTCAACTAGCAGAAAACATCCTCTCTGAAATCTATTCTATGTGACACCGGACTGTCTGGTTCATACTATCACTGGAGTGTCCGGTGACCTTCTCGTTAGGACCTCCAGAGACAACTTTTTTAGACTCCATCTTCTGGGCTCACCGAACTGTCCGGTCACTGAACTGATGGACTGTTCGGTGACTCCTTTTCTTGACTCCAGAGAGCACTTCTCTCTGGACTTCGATCACCCGCACTCACCGGACTGTCCGGTGACCTCATCGGACTGTCCGGTGACTCCGACGGACTATCCGATGCCTCAATAGCTGCTGAAACTTAACTCATTCAAGATCTTCTAGCTTCCTGCTGCAACTCTTGACATCTTCAAGATTTCACTGATCACTCAAGTGCCTCAGAAACCTAGAGAATCCACACTCCCTAATTATTGTAAAACCGAGACGAGTAACTCGACCCCTCTTAATAGTACCGGTGTTTCCTATAGACTCAAGGCCTAAAACAACGCCACACATGGCTCTAGAACATCCTTAGCCTTGGACCAGCTCCCTGCTTGAAAAATTCGCTGAGGTTCCAAATATCCTTGAAGCAACCAACTTGTAGAAGTGGAGAATAGTGTTGATGAACCTACACCCAACGAGTTAGGTCACGGTTCTCATTCAATCACCAAAATCTTTCATACTTTTGAGGGGCTTCAATGGTCATGAAGCTAACAATCTCTCCTTTTTTAGTGATTGATGACAACCATAATGCAAAAGATTCAGATGACACAAAAGATAGTAATGAAAGCACACGACAAGTTAAATGAAAAGAGGATAGGCACAAGTTGTCTTACCATCTCTTGACAAGAAGTCCACAAAAAGCATGAGATTACCTTAGCTTTAAACTCCCCCTTGATAGGTGCATTGATTGCTCTTTTTATTTTCCTTGATTTGATTGGTCTTGTTGATTGTGACTTTATTCAACTTCATCTCTTTGAACCATCATTATCATATTAATCTTCATTGCTCATCATCATATCTCGCCCCCTTTGTCATCTATCAACCAAAAAGAAGCTCCACAAAAAAGGAGGATACTATAAAGTAACAAATATGAAAGTATGAAACAATATTACCGGATATTCTTGCTCATCATCTCATCATCATCATCATCATCTCCCATTTTTGTAATCGTGTGATCATTTAGAGATCCTTCTTTGTCCATCTTCTTCTTGTGTCATGATCAAGTTCTTTGATTTCAATCTCCTTCTCCCCCTCGAATAGGTGACTTTCCTCTAAAAGATTATCCAAGAAACTTCCTTTTGTTATAACAAGAGGGGGTTAGTGATGCACATGGGAATGTATGAACTATAATCTTTGAGCCGTGTAAGTAGATTTAACCTTAAAGCTCGAAAGATCGTGATTCAAGGGCATGAAGCTCACAATTACTATAAAGGAGTTTAGGGGCAATCAACTCATATTGCTTATGAGTTACTCCCCTAGAATCATGCTTGACGTCAAGACACTAGATGCAATGCATAAGATGCACATGAATGCGTCAACAAGAAAAAAAATGCATGACCATGATGAAAAAGGACTAGAAAATAATTACCCTCATCACATTGGAATCCCCTCGCGAGCTTACTCACAATGATCCTCATCTCATAGCCTTGTACACCCCATGAACATTCTTCCCAAGCCCTCTAAAATCATTGGTATCTTGAAAGAGTAAGATGATGGTCCTACAAAATAAGAAGAACAACAAAAACAAACACAAGCAAACAAGTATTTACAAGGAAATGCTAAGCTTTGGAGGTTACTCAAGTGAAGTCTGAAAGATAAAAATTGTTGAGCTCTCCTCTTAGCATGTTGAAATTCTTCTCATCAAGGGGCTTCGTGAATATGTCGGTCAATTGATCATTTGTCCTCACACTAATAAGATCAATATCCTTCTTGGCCACATGATCCCTTATGAAATGATGCTTGACCTCAATATGTTTGGCATGCCCATGGTCACCCTTATAAAGAGTCATATTGATTGCACTCTCACTATTACAAATATAGTGGAATTTGATTATACACCAATTCATAGTGCATGAGAGTTTGCTTCATATAGAGAAATTGAGCACAACAAGCACCGGCTGCCATATACTCCTCTTCGGCCGTTGAGAGAGCCACGTCATTTTGTTTCTTAGAGCTCCAAGCAACCAATGATCTTCGAAGAAATTGACATCCACCGGAGTTACTCTTTCTACTCACTTTGCATCCGGTGAAGTCCGAGTCAGAATAGCCAACAAGATCGAAGCCTCCATCTTTTGGATACCAAAGGCTCATAGTTGGTGTATATTTGAGGTACCTAAGAATCCTTTTTACAGCATTTAAATGAGATTCTTTAGGATTAGCTTGATAATGAGCACATAAGCATACACTAAACATAATATCCAGACAAGAGGCGGTAAGATATAGGAAAGAACCAATCATGGAATGAGAAAGCTTTTTATCAATCGATTTACCACTCTCATCCGGGCCAAGAATACCATTTGTGACCATTGGAGTCTTGATTGGTTTGGAATCCTCTATTCTAAACCGCTTGAGAAGATCCTTTTTGTACTTCTCTTGATCGATTAATGTTCCTACTTTCATTTGCTTGATTTGAAATCCAAAGAATAAGTGAAGCTCTTCTATCATTGACATCTCAAATTCTTTGGCCATTAGATCACGAAATTCAGCATTGTAAGTTTCATTAGTGGAACCAAAGATAATATCATCCACATATATTTGGCAAATAAAGAGATCATCATCAACATGTTTAGTAAATAGAGTGTTATCAATACTCCCTATCTTGAAGCCCTTATCGGTGAGAGTCTCTTAGCCACTTATACCACGCCCTCGGATCTTGCTTGAGTCCATACAATGCTTTTTTCAACTTGAAGACGTGGTCGGAGTGCTTGGGATCCTCGAAGCCGGGTGGTTGATCAACAAAAATCTGCTCATTGATATAGCCATTTAGAAATACGCTCTTCACGTCCATTTGATATAATTTGAAGTAAAATGTGAAGCATAAGCGAGCAAGGTTCGAATTGACTCAAGTCGAGCCACGGGGCCGAACGTCTCGTCAAAATCCACCCAGTCAACTTGAGAGTAACCCTTGACCACGAGTCTTGCTTTGTTTCTCACGACATTCTCGTTTTCATCTTGCTTGTTCTTGAAGACCCATTTGGCACCGATGATGTTCTTGTGATTCAGCCTCTTCACCAATTTCCAAACTTGATTTCTCTCGAAGTTATTGAGCTCCTTTGGCATAGCCAATATCCATTTGTGATCCTCCACCACTTCATCAATGTTATTGGGGTCTATCAAAGACACAAAAGAGAAATTATCACAAGCAATGCTAGCCGGATCATCATTAGCATAGTTTGGCTTATATTGATTTCTCTTTGTCTATAACCTTGGAGAGGGACTCCAAATAATCAAGTCACTTCCGTGATCTCGAGAAATGGGGTTGTGCCTCTTTGGAGCTTCTTGATGCGGTAGAGCTTGCGGTGGATAGACATCTTATGCATCTTGAATGCCTTGCTCCTTGAAGATGACAGTGTCTTGTTGTCGGAACGGAGAATAGTAATCTTCTTCAATTCTTGATGTCTTTGTTGGGCATGGTGGTGTAGCAATTGATGTAGATGATCTTGATTTCTCGAGGTAGTAGGTACTTGAGGTAGCTCTCTTGGTGCTTTTACACTTGATGATTCTTGCATTTGATTTGTTGATGTAGTGATCTCATGTTGTGTCGTGGAGGAATCTTCCGGTGGAGGTGTAGAAGAATCATCTTCTCTTGGTAGGACTTCTCCTAGGGGTATCTTTCGCATTGCCTCCTCCAAGAGTTCAACATTATCTACATCACAACTATAAGATTTTTTGTTTTCTTGAGAACCATTAGTTTCATCAAATTGCACATCATATAATTTCTCAACAAATCTAGTAATTGCATTGATAACACGATAAGCTTTAGATTTACCGGAATATCCAAAAAAAAAAGCCAATGTTGTTCCTCTTCTCAAACTTGCCTAGCCTCTTTCTCTTCTTGAAGATATATCACTTACACTCAAAGACCCGAAAGTAACCCACATTGTGTTTTGTTTCCACCAAGAGCTCATATGGGGTCTTCTTCAATAGACGATGAAGATAGACACGGTTTGAAGTATAGCATGCCATATTAATAGCTTCAGCCCAAAACCTCTCCGAAGTCCCATATTCATCTAACATAGCTTTAGCAAGAGTGATGAGAGTCCGATTCTTCCTCTTCACAACACCATTTTGCTCCGAGGTGTAAGTAGCCGAGAACTCATACTTGATGCCAAGATCATTACAATATTCTTCAATGATTGAGTTGTTGAACTCAGTCCCATTATCACTTCTAACTTTCTTGATCTTAGCTTCAAATTCATTTTGAGCTCTCTTAGCAAACTTCTTGAAGTTGTGATAGCATGAGCTTTGTCTTCTAGAAAGATAGTCCAGGTGTACCGAGAGAAATTATCAACAATCACTATGCAATAAAGATTACCACCAAGCAGTGGCGTAATTAGGGTTGAAAGTCAGGGTGGGCCAAGGAAAGAATTTTTCTCCGCATAACAAATATGAAGTGTCAACTTACAATAGAATTTTAACAACTTGATAAAATGTCTTATAATCATAGTAAACAATAACAATGGTTCAATACAAAGCTAGTGTACATGATTACAATGATAAAAGGACGATAAGAAACTACTACTTATTTTTGTTGGGCCTACTCTTTCTAATGGTCATAGAAGTATTGATAATATAGTCACTCGCAATCAAGAATGCATCTAAGCAAACAATTATCTAAAAGACAATCATTCATCCTATTTTATTATCAATGGAATCTTATCAGTGTGCTATGCTAGGATGTATAAATAGATAAATCCTATGGCACATTGCAATTGAATTTGAAGTTTTGAACAATACCTCTGGATCAAATTCCTCCACCCTCCTCCAATGCCTTTTCTGATATCTCTCCGTGAGGAGAAATTTTCCTACGTACGCTTGATGGTAGATTAAAGAGTTACTTTGATTTTTATATTACTAGAGCTTAGTAGTGAAAACAACGTAGGATATTTTGGCACTACCGGAATGATCGAACTCTAAACTGAAGTGACGAAGAGCCGAAGACCAACAGCAGTCCGCTCAAGTCCTCGCTCCTGCCTCCTTTGCTTCTGGCCGGCTGGCCGCGGCTGTCGAGCGGTGCTGCCTCGCAACTAGCTCCCCGACGTGCCCACGCAAGAGGCCACGAGCAAATGGCAGCGCAGGGACGGGGGCTGTACCGTGGGGTGCTCCTTCGCTGGGCCAAATCCAGGGCGGGCTACGGCCCACCCGCCAGCTCCGCCACTGCCACCAGGACTCTTGTAAGTTGTTGGTCCAAAGACATCAATATAAAGAAGCTCAAGAGGTCTTGATGTGGACATTATAGTGTTGCAAGGATGAAAAGTGGTCGCTTGTTTTTCCGTTTGACAAGCACTACAAAATTTATCCTTTTCAAAAGTGACATCTTGAATTCTGAGAATTAAGCCCTTCTTGGTGACCTTCTTCAATTGCCTCATTCCAAAATAGGTAAGCCTACTATGCCATTTTCATCCTTTCAAGGACTTTGCAATAAGACAAGTTTGCGGCACAATTTTATTTGAAGAGAAATCCACAATATATAAGTTGTTGTGTCGAAAAACATTGAATGTGAGACCCAAAGACTTGTTGATCAATTCAGCACCCTTATCTGTAACGACCAGGAATTCTCACCTTTTGTTAAGACCAGATCTTATGTGCTTTAGCCACTCCCAAGAGGTTGGCAGGCACGTTTATCACAAGTGATCAATTAAGAACCCATAACAGAGTGAGTAGACAAGGATAAGATAAATTAGATCAACGAAATCATCCATAAAAACTTAATGAACTTCTTAAAGCAAAACAAGACTACCGAGAATCCAAGAATTAAAACAACAGTGGAAACAATAGGCGAGAGCAAACGCCAAGACGATCCTCCTCCTCCACAGGCAACTCAAGTGCAGGAGCAAACCTCAAACCACAGCTGGGAAGCAGACAAAAATGATCTTCTAGATAACCTCTAAAAAAGAAGGGCGTGAAAAGCCTAGAGTACACGAATCCTCAGTATGTAAACCACGCGCTACCTAGCAACAATGTATGTATGCAAAGGATAGTTTCAAGCATGAAAGCGGGCTCAAGTGTTAAATGCAAATTTAAAATATTTTATTTTAAAGATGCAAGAAGTTTTATTTTAAAACGGTCTAATTTTATTATCTTACCCACAGGGATCTCCGTTATTCCGAACGGGGGTTCATTTCACACGCTGTGTAATCTCCACACCCGGCCACAGCTTAAAGGCCGGAGTCTAAAATATTTTAAAACAACACTAATCATCGTGTAAGCTCTCAGGCGGTGTCCCTACACGGGACGTGGCAATGCGCATTGACTTTAACTCTGTAGAGTGTATGCACCTGGACCCACGAGAAGTGCTGCCTAGAACCATCGTCGTGGTCCCAACGAAGACACAAGACTCATCCACAAGTTTTAACTGGCATTACTTGTTCTGCAGAATAGGGATCCCAGTCGACTAAGGTGCCGGGTCCTGGAGCTGTGAGGAGCCTACCACTGATCAGTTGGGGTATCTCAACCTCGCGTGGAGAGTCGTAACTCGACACCACACTAACACAACACTGCCAACCCACGGGTAAACAATCAGTCTCGGCAAGCTTTAAGATCAAGCCTCTGTCCATACAGAGCAACGTGGTGTGCATGGTAAAGCACTGGAGACATGTAACACGACGACTAGGTCCACATATGTCGAGACAGGCACTTTCCATCCTCAATGCCAACAACCAACAAACCTCTCAAAAAATCCAAATCCCGATCCTCCGTTGTATTCGCAACACGTACGCCCACAGAGACTTCCCAAAAGTCCCCCCCAGCATCTCAAACTCCTGCCTATCCCAGCTAAATAGTATGTACAGGGTTATTTATAAAACTCACACATTTGAATCACAGTTCAAAAACATTTAACACAGATTCTATTTTTATAGTGATAAGTGTGAAGTATAGTAAATATATGCAACTAAGCATGGCTAAGCATATAAGTAAAGTAATAATACAAAAGTAGTCCTAGGGCTCATCATTTATAGAACAGTAAATAGGCACGGCTTGGAAATATTGCTAGTATATTTTAAAACAGTTGGCATGTAAATTATGGTTTTAAACAAAACATGCCGTTTAAAAAATTTAGATTAAAGTTTGGTCAAAGAGTGCGGCTTGCCTCTTAAGTCGAGATCTCATCCGGGATCTAGGTTCTCGTGCAAAACCGTCTTCAAATTCTCAACACAACTTCTTCAACTGGACAAATGGCACGAAAAAGGGTGAGACACTAATTACGTGGTATTTTAAATTTGAATGATTAAATTCAAATTTAAATTGCGAGACTAAAGTTTCAAACTCAAATCTCGAAAGGTACCTACGAAACCAACTCCACGAGAAGGATTTAACGAGACAACTTAGAGAAATTTTAGAAACTAAAAAGAATTCCTGGTGGACTCTCAAAGATTTACCGTACAAAAACAATTTCAGAAATTAGAAATATTCTGAAAAATCCTTTCAATCCTGCCACTGACCAACAGACAAACTATGCACGCTAGCATAACTCCAGCAGCTTCAGCGGTGACCAAGTTCCAAGACCCTTATCCTGCCCTCACTTAAAATCCTTTACTAACCAACACAGAAAACTGGCCATCGATGCCTCTGCATGGCACTGGTCACGCACAAGCAGAGTGCTCCTGCTACAACCTGCGGTGTCCACTGGCTAAACCGCTGCTACCTCTGACATCAACAATCTGCCCAAGATGGTGCGAGACACTCGCATGCTAACCAAAGCATCAACGACCAGGAAGCCACCAAAACACGGCAAAAACTCTGAACCTGCTCGAACTACTAGAACACTACGACCGAACTACAGCACTCTACCGACGCACTGAAACTAGTTGAACCCAAAAATGGAGAGGGGGCGATGCAGCAGCTCATCGAAGGCTCAAGGTTGAGGTTCTACACGCAGCTGATTGGAAGGACGGGTGAACGGTGGCAGCAGCTGTTAGCACCCGCACCTCCTACTGCTTCATCGCCGGAGCTGCACGGGCCGCATGCACCACGACGCTCCGGTCGCGTGACCAGGCCAAGCACACGAGTTTCAGGCCCAGACTGGGTGCGTCCATGAGTTGTAATCGTGTGCGCGTTAGTTGTATAAAGCAGGCACGGGACGAGCCTTGCGAACTGTCGAATAACAAACAACTCAGAAGATTCCCCTGCCGTTCTTTCTTCCTCTGCAAGCTCCTCTGTTCTTCTTCCTCATCTCCGTTCTTCTCCTCCATACAAACTCTCACTAACAGCAGCACTTCTGCTCTACCTTGCCGCTGACCACAAAACCAAAGACCCGGGTCTGCTGCTCGCACCAGCACACAGCCTACGCACAAGAGCTACGGGGATCGGCCCAACGAACGAACAGGTTCTAACCATACCACATAAAACCCACCGACAAGAGATGGCGAGGCTCACCAAGATCTCGGACAAGGACGGCGCGGATGAGCAGAGACGGCACGGTTGAAGCCGAACGACGCGGTTGAAGTCGACGCGGACAACTGCGGAGGGTGCGAACGGAAAGAAGATGGTGCTGATGGACGACGGGCGAGACGAAGACGAGCCAGGCGAACGACGCGCGAGCGAGACGGACGAGCGACGCGGACATGCGGAACGGAGACGAAGCAGAACGGATCGGCGCGGAGACGAATCGGGTCGGGGACGAAGACGAGGCAGACGACAACGATAAATTCGGGACAGCGGCGACGACGGGTTCACGCTCTGCTCCAGGTGACGGACGATGTGCATGCCACACCTTCGAAGGGCTCCTCTCAAATCCTGGAACACGACGGCAGTAACCCACTGATGAAACCAGCCCAGGAGAGTGCGGCGACGGGACTCACCAGAAGAAGCTCGGTCAGAGCTCGACCCTCTCACCGCGCGCACCAGGACGAAGAGAGAAGGCAGTGCGCTACGCGCTCTAGTTCTACGGTGGCGGGTGGCGGCGAGGCTAAGGTTTAGGGGTCGCGGAGAGCAGGTGGCCTCAGAGGCTCGGACGCGGTAGGAGGCATCCACGGGAATTGGACCCCTACTTGACGTCCGCGCGGCGACTTCAGCGTGCTTCATCGAGCCATCCGTGACCATCTTGGCCGAGGGGAAAGTCACGAGATCGAGCCACGTCGCGGAGGGCGGGGATTGGTGGGCGCGCGTGAGTCCCTGACAGCCTGTGATTTCAGTTGGGGCATCCTGCCGCAGCCCACGAGAGAGAGAGGTTCACGTGAGAGGGAAGGGCAAACGGGAAAGGGCCTCAGTGCCTTGGTGGCACAGCTGGGCCGGCTACCACTTGGGCTGCTAGCAAGCAGGCTTGGCTCCAACAACCCAACAACAAAAAAATAATCGAATTTAAATGAATTTCATCGGAAATCCATTAATTCAAATCGGGTTGCTACATTGTCATTAATGAAGCATGTGATGAAGCCAAGATCATATAATTGAGCAACCGAGAGAAGATTGAAGCTAAAAAATTTCACTAACATGACATTAGAAATGGACAAGTTATTGGAGATATCGACTTTGCTCAACCCCTTAATTCTTTGTAATTATCCTCAAATGTCACTTTGTTCTTATCTTCATCTTTATTAATGGTGGTGAATATCTTATGATTACCGGTCATGTTGAGTGCAACCACTGTCAAGTACCCAATATTTCCTACCATTTTTTAAGTCCAACTTGCTAGAAGCCATGAGATAAGAGGTGCTAGTATTCAATATAGTACATGCTTCACTTGTACTAACCTCAACAATCAGAGCAACTTCTTTAGATGAATTTTGTTTCTTAGAGCGCTTGAGGTTGCTCTTCCAAGTGTCAACTTTCTTCTTGTTTGCTTCATCTATTGAGATATGACACTTCTCATAAGAATTGATCAAACCTACAAGCTTATCAATGCGAATACATAGATCTTTTGGAGCCTCATTAGGAAAGGTAATGATATTGTCATACTCATTACATAAAACATTATAAGAATACTCTAACAAACTACTAGTAATAGCATTATCATCAAGAAGTAAGTGAGTGTTAGTAGAGATAGAGTCATTGCAAACTGATGGCTCAAATGTGTGATGAGCATGTATTTCATCGATCTCGCTTGAGGTGGAAGCATTTAGATTATCTTTGGTTGATAAAACTTCATAAGAGGCAAGAGCACTATTATTTTTGCTTGAGAAGAACTTCTTGATAGATTTTTTATGAGAAATCTTGAGTGCTTTTTCAAAAGAATTGATCTTTTCAACTAGATTATGCAATCGTAGCATAGTAGCACATATAGTCTCACCATGAAGAGTTCCAAAGTGAGTATAAACATCTATGAGCTCAAGGTAAATAAAATTTTCAATCATAGTGGCACTTACGGAGTTGCTAAATGAAGAGTTTGATAAGATGTTCATGTTAGTACTTGAATTTACCGATTTAATGGCATATAGGTAGCTTAGCAAGCGATTCTTCTATGAGCCACTATCGGACCCCGATGAAGAACTTGTCTCCATCACTCCCAATCACTTTCTCAAGACGGTTAAGCCGCGAAATAAGCACTTGACTCTGATACCACTTGAAAAGATCGAGTGACTAAGAAGGGGGTTAGGTTCAATCGGGCACTAGCACTACTGGACTTTTTCTAGCTTTTCCTAAGTTCTAGCAAAACTTGCAATTAACTCCTAGCAAGAGGGAACTAAGCAAGAGCATGAGAAAAAACAACCTATCAAGCTAGCAAGTAAGTTGGCACAAGAGCCACCAAGAGATACAACCAAGTAACCTATCACACTACTAGAAACAAGGTAAATGTGATAACTAAAGAGAAAGGTGAAGGAGATGCTCATCGATTTTTTCCGAGGTCTCGAAAGGATGACGCATTTTCCTAATCCTCGTTGAACCACTCCCATCGGAGTCTTGGTTCTTCCTGTCATTCCCGAAACGTTGCTCACAAGGGTACGCTTAACTCTCGAAGTGAAGTCACTGGCGCCCTGGTTGTAGCAAACAATACCCAAGCGCTAGAGCAAGCCTCCAACGCTCAGGCGCTCACTCTCGATGTCCCTTTCGAGCGGAGGACCCAAAACCGCTCACAAACTTGATGTCGTCTTCTACAAGTCTTTGGAAGCTCAGATAACCACGCCTAACTGGTCCAGACTGCCATAGACCAAGAGTAACAAGCCGAAGACACTCCTCTTAGTCTCAAAAGCTTTAGGAATGTATGAATGCTCTTTACTACTCTTCACAAGCAATCAAGATCTCACTAGATGCTCTCTTATGCTCTCCATAGTGGCCTTTGGCTTTTCACAAATGATCTCCAACTGTTCTAACCGTGAGCAACCTCCACAAGAGCTCACTCAATGGTTTAAATAGGTCCCAAGCCCCAAAACAATCGTTAAGTGCCGTTGCCAAAAAGCTGACTTCTTTTTGCAACCACCGGACTATCCGATGACTGGGACCATCGGACTGTCCAGTGACTCCTAGTCTTCAACTAACAGAATACATCCTCTCTAGAATACATTCCATGTGACACCGGAGTGTCCGGTCATACCATCAACGGACTATTCGGTGACCTTCTCTTTAGACTTATAGAGACACATCTTCTGAACTCCATCTTCTAGGCTAATCGGACTGTCCAGTCACTGAACCGACGGACTGTCCGATGACTCCTCTTCTTGACTTTAGAGAGCACCTCTCTCTGGACTTCGATCACCTACACTCACTGAACTGTCCGGTGTCCTCATCGGACTGTCCGGTGTTTTCCTCTTCTCAACCTCCAGAAAACGTCCTCTCTGGACTCTTGGCTTCGACCCTCACTGAACTGTCCAGTGACTAACGGACTGTCCGGTGCCTCAATAGCTGCTGAAACTAGACTCCTTCAAGATCTTCTAACTTTTCGCTGCAACTCTTGACATCTTCAGGCTTCCACTGATCACTCAAGTGCGTCAGAGAACATAGAGCATCCACACTCTCTAATTCTTGTAAAACCGAGACGAGTGACCCGACCCCTCTTAATAGTACCGGTGTTTCCTATGGACTCAAGGCCTAAAACTAAACCACAAATGGCTCTAGAACATCCTTAGACTTAGACCAGCTCCCTCCTAGGAAAATATGTCAAGGTTTCGAACATCCTTGAAGCAACTAACTCGTAGAAGTGGAGAATAGTGTTGATGAACCTACACCCAACGAGTTATTTCATGGTTCCCATTCAATCACCAAAATCATTCATACTTTTGAGGGGCTTCGATGGTCATGAAGCTAACACCGCCTCGGCCCAAAAATGAGGGGAAAGGGCAGCAGAGATCAGAAGAGCACGAGCAGTCTCAAGAATGTGACGATGCTTATGCTCAGCAACACCATTTTGAGCATGAGCACCACGACAGGAGAACTGAGCAAAATTGCCCTGGTCAGCTAGAAAGTGACGATGTGCATTTGAGATATACTCACCAGCCGAGTCCGCACGGAAAGCTCGAATGGAAGAGTCAAATTGAGTGCGAACCATAGTAGCAAACTACTGATAAATAGATAGAAACTGACTACGAGAAGACATATGATAGATCCAGGTAAATCTCGAATAGTCATAAAAAATCACATAGTAAGAATGACCCTCTTTCAAAAGAAAGGGAGCACGACCCCAGACATCTGAGTGAACAAGATCAAAAGGACGCTGGGACACCAACTCACTAGGCAGATATGGGAGCTGCAGCTGTTTAACAAGCTTGCAACCCGTACGACGAAGAGCTGACTCACCAGAGGCTGGGCCTAAAACACCACCACCAACAAACCTAGACAATCTAGAACCTAAGAGATGACCAAGACGATGATGCCACTGCTCGAAGGTTGTAGTAGAGGAAGCAGCGGAGACGATAGCAAATGAAGCAGATGACTGGCTATCAAAAGTAGATGGTGGAAGAAGCAACCAGTCAAACTCCCATAGGCGTTCAAAGTCTCGAAGCCTAGGCCCAATCCCCACTAGGAGCCCCATGCGAAGATCTTGAATGCAACAAGAGTCGGCCTCAAGAATAATACGATAACCATGATCTGATCAGCCAACAGCAACTGCAAAGTGAGTTTAGGAACATGTCAAACAGTCGGAACAAAGAAAGGAGTCAAAAGAGTGCCCTGTCCGACAACAAAAAGAGGTGTGCCATCAGTAGTCTGAACAGTGAGAGGCAGACTAGGTGAAGACATAGAGGACAAGTGAGTCGAATCATGGTATGAAAAGAAGCTCCAGAATAAGGAACCATGGGGATAAGATACCTGGTGGAGGCGGAGTGGAACTAGAAGCGGAAGTAGTTGTTCCGTGAGTGTGTGCCGACAAAGTGAGACGTCAAAACAGAGCAAGGGCCTCATGCTCGGCCGCAGACAACGAGCGAGGACCCTGCTGGGTGGAGCCCCCCCCCCCCCCCCAGGCATGAGAAGTGCGCCCAACACAACAAGCCCGGTCGCACTGCTTCGTGCGACAAACTGAAGTGTCCTAGCCACGCCTGCCATAGTAGCCACACTCAAAAGTTGAAGAAGAGGTTGAAGAGGTCGCAACTGCAGTCACGGGAGAAGTCGAGGGCGTCGGTGGCGTAGCCACTGTAGAGGGTGCGGGCACCAGAGAGGGAACCCAGAGCAGCGAGGATAGACGTAGCCTGCTGATCCCCACTCCCAGTCCCTGCACGAATGCGTGTCTCCTCTGCGCGTAGCTCATCTCCCTCTAGCTCCGATGCCGGTCACAACATCGATAAGCACATGGGCCACAGAACTCAGCACCCAAGCTGTCAAGACGGTGCCAGACTGCACACATCTGACGATGAAACTCAGCCACACTGTGGTCAAGCTGACGAAGAGACTGGGCCTTCTCTACGATAGCAAGATACGTCGCCTTGTTATGAATCTCGTAACTTTGGTGAAGATGAGTCCACAACTGCTGTGAAGTGGAAAAGACCCTGAGAGAAAGAGAAAGATCTCCATGCTCGCAAGCAGAATAGCCTTCGCACACGCCTCCTCACGCAACGCTGCCAAGTCTTGTAATCCGCAAGCTTGGACTGGTAGGTGTCCATGGCTGCCTCAAAGGACTCAAGGAGAGCAGCTCGGACAATGTTGTCGGGATCATATCCTCCGATTACTTACGGCCCAGGATTACTCGACGGCCCAAGATACAATCTACGGCCCTTCAGCGATGACCGGCCCACGCTCTTTGTGGGCTCGAAGAAAGAAACTTGCAAGATTTTACGAAGCCTAACCAAGAGGGTCGGGCGCACCCAGTCACAAGAGCCACCCCGACCCCCGTAGGGTCGGGGGCAATATAACGCCAAGATGGCCAAGCAGCCGACTAACTTTCTAACCTCAAGGTTGAGCGACCAACCCACGACAAGGCCCTTGCCAACACAGAGATTCCTAGCGACTGTACAAGGCGGCAAGGCGGTAAAGCAAACGGTAAAGCAGCTTTGTCACTCTGCGCTGAACAGGGGACAGGCCAAGGATGACAGCTGGCGCCAGAGGACCGTCCAGCGCCAGAGGATCACCTGAAACATTCTCAAAGATGCTATTGGCCCCATCCGTCAGAGGGGGCTCCGTTCCGTGGTGGCCAAGTTTGGTGGCGACCCCACTCGTCAGAAGAAGCACCATCCTGTAGGGACCAAGTTTGGCCACGCCCCACCTGTCATAAGACATCCAGTTCCGTGAGCATCAAGTTTCGTTGTGACTCCCATTTCGTTGTGACTCCCACCTGTCAGAGAGCCACCCGTCTTACCCCACATTGTAACCCCGTCCGGCCTCTATATAAAGGCCTGTTGGAGACCCCCGTAGAACGAGAGAAACAGAGGGAAACACAGAGTAAGATAGCTATACACCCACGAAGACTCGCTAGGGACTCTGCCCATGTAACATCTCATCCGCCATTGTAACCGACTCGATCATCCGTGAGTTCATCGATTCCGACCCTTGAACGTAGGGTATTACATCTCGCGGTGGCCCGAATCAAGTTACATTCTTGAGTCCATGACAGATTAGACCATATCGGTTAGGAAGAATCACACCGCACCCCTCTGATCTACAAATTCGTACTGTGCCGGCGTACAGAACACCGACAGTTGGCGCGCCAGAAAGGGGCATCCGTGGTGTGTTTCGCTTCGCCATCGATGGCCTCGATCTTCGCTCTCGTGGGAGAGGCTTCGGTCTCTCGCCTGCGTTTCGAGAGTTTCACGATCGACTTCACTTCGGACGGCCAATCGTGGCGCGTCTCCGTCTTCTCCATCGGCCAGGCCTTCCACTTTGGGAGCCTGGACTTCATCGCCAACGTCGACGGCGAGCTTCGTCTTCAGGTGTCGCGTGCCAAGCGCACGGCTCGGCGTCATTGGATTCGCACTACGTTGGGTCATGACCCTTCGCACCAATGTTCAGATTGTTCGGATCCTCTGCCCGCCACCATCCGACGACGCCTTGGCCCCGACCGTGATGCTCGTCACACTATCGACGCTTGATGACAAGCCCGAGCCGATCTCCACGCTGAGTCACGTCGGGAACGAACTCTCGGGTACTCCGAACGCCGTCGTCGAGAACAAACCCCCGTCTACTGCGCCCGTCGGCGTGCGCACAGCTACTCGCGGAGCCTCAGCCCCGATGGGGTTGGGCCCTGCGCCTTCGGATATGCCATTCAACACGCGCAGTTTACGGATCGATTTCGCACGCCCTCCAACATCATCAAGTACACTGGTGAGCTTGGTGACTGGTGGTGGAGGACTTGGTGACGGTGAAGCGTTGGTCCAACGTCCTTCTTGCCCGCCAAGTGCTTCATCAAGCCTCTCGCGGAGATATGCATTCTCGTCCAGGGCAACCCGATAGCACTTGCACAAATCCAGCATCAACTTGTCGCTTTTCTTCCGACTTGGTTCGGGGTTCGGATCATTCTCCACGAACCTTGTAAACCTCCGTGTGCCTGGTACCCTGCAAGGAAAATGGCGAAACTCCGAGTTTTGCAGATTGTCCTTGCGCTTGTGGCTCAGGCTCATGATTGCAGCCCATGCGGCATCAACAACTACTTGTGCTTCACTGATCCTGGGAACTAGGGTGTGGTGACGACTGTACTCTTGGTTGCCGTCATAGATCCTCAATTCCACCATCCACTCATCCCGTTCTGGCTTTAGAATGACTTGGTGAGCGAATGAGAGCACGGTATCCAGGCCAATCTCATCTAGCAATGCTCTTAGTTGCTCTGTGGCAACTCCTCCAAGCTGTCCACTACTACAGAACTTCCGAGGCGTGCAGTGCCATGGTCTTCTATCTTCAGGTTCTTCTTGCACCCTGGGTGACGGAGACCTGATGTAGTCTTCCTCTTGCGGTTCCTCGTCGGGCTCATATCCTTCAAGTTCCATTGGCTCCTCTTCTGGCTCGGATTATTTTAGATCCACCGGCTCTTGAGATGCTGCTGGCTCTTGGGGTGTTAATTGCACCAACTGCTCGCACACCATGTGGACATCCTTCTCACAAGGTTGTTCTTCGTCAGAGTCGCTGAGCACCCTAGTTTCGTACCTCGGCTGAACTTTCGGTACGTCTTCTAGTACGGTTGGCAGTGGGGTCGGGGTCGATCTCCTTGCAAGCCTTCTTGCCAACGGTCCTAGTGGCCTTCCTCTTGGTCAGGTCTGCATCCGTGCTGTGTACCTTGTTCTTGTCATCTATGATTTTAGAAGAGTATGTATCAGAAAAAATATAAATAGACTTAAGATGCGGAGTACAATGAAATTTTGCAAAACTTTTGGCACATAGTTTTGAAATTAAGATCCTAGACGTCCATTCTATTATAGGCTCGCATCCTATGGTCAACCTGGCTCTAATACCACTTCTGTCACACCCGGTTTTAAAGTTAAAACTAAGTGACCCTTTATGTGTGCCCAGAAATCAAGTTTCACACATAAAGTGACTTCATTAATGGTAAAACAAAACAATGTCTCGAATAAACTAAATTTAACCTATTACAAAAATGACTAAGAGTCTTATAAATTATTACAAACCAAAGCAGCGGAAAACAAAATCAAGCGTCTTGGGCTCCACAGGCAGATGACCGAAGTTGCTCGCCTAGACTTCAGCTCTAGGGTCTTCAATATTCTCTCAGACTTCTTCTTCTACTAAGCAGCATTTATAAAGGCAAGGTTGAGTATGGAATGTACTCAGCAAGTGTGGAAAGTATGACATGTGACAGTAAACAAAAAAAGACAGCATAGGTTTATTTTGCATAAAAACACATCATAGAGACACACATCTTATTAAGCACCTATTTACTAAATGAAAGACATCGCTCCTATAGATTAATCATGCCTACATCTTACTCAGCTGTAGCACCAACATAAGAACCCATCACAGTATCCAACTGTGATCACCAACCAAACTATACCAAAATCCCACTAATCATGTGAGGGTCCATGCAATGCTCGTGACCGTGAGCACGGCTGTCATGATAGTTTTAACTCTGCAGAGGTTGTACACAATTTCCCACGAGAAGTGATTTCATCCTCTGTTTCCATGTGGACTAAAGAAATCTCTATCATGCCTGTGCCGTCGCACTCGCATACTTTCTTTGGTGTGAGGGCCAAGAGATCACTTTAAGACTTTTCTATGGCTTCCTCCAGCTTGCACGTGCCCACTGAGGTTTCACCTAATAAGGCACTAACTGTAACCTTGGAAAGGCCCCCTCTTGTGCCATATGGTTCCCGAGAGTAACCATCACTTTCTCACGCATCTCTCTCCAAGCGGATCCAAACATAACCTGCTTTCCCCGCTCCACCGGTTAGCACGCACAGAACTAGTCTCCACCACTTACTACGCCAAGCCACGCCCATTCTTGGCTCGTGGCTGTACGGTAACACATGGGTGGTCGCTCCACAAACCGTTCCTTAGATTTGAGAAGATAACATACCAAGGAACAGTGTCGATAACCCCGCACACAGCCCTACACCCATATCTCCCAAATCACTAATCTCTAAGTTAATATTAAACAACCCATTAATTTTCGTGAAGCATGTAATCTACCCAACAAAAGGTAAACTAGAGCGACAAGGTATAATAAGAAAACTAAGTGAATTTCTAATAATAGGTGCGCATTCAATTTGACACAAGCATGCAATCTATAAGATAGAGGTTCTGTAAAATAGGCACAAAATGGTCAAGGACACTTGCCTTGCTGCTCCTTAGAATAGTATTCAACTGCTTCAAACTTCTACTGCTAGAAATCCTCGTATTGCGGGTCCGAAACGAAGTCGCTTAATGCAAGAGAGCACAAACAGTCAATCAAATGCAACAAAACAGACCAAGATCAGTATGATTATGTCAATAATGCATAGGATATTTTGATACGATCGTTTTGGTATATTACTCACTGAAATCGGAGTTACGGTTTAAAAGTTATATCATTTATAAAGTTCAGGGACTAATCTATAATTAATAATTAAGTACTGAGGACCTATTTATAATTTACGAATTTATTTAAGGACTAAAATGTAATTTAGAAAAGTTTAGGGGTTTAAATGTAAATTTGCCATTAGGCAGGGACTAATTTATAATTAAAAATAAGTATAGGGGCTTTTCTGCAAAATTGTCATAATTAATTATAATTAAATTAATTATCAATTAATTATTATTATTATTAAATTAATTATTAACTTTATTTCTCAGACTAATAACATTATTAACTATTTTATTTATTAAGTATCGGATTAATCTGATGTTAATTAAATCAATTTTCTAATTTATTTTAATTAACCGGCCTTGCTGACGTCATGACGAGGTCATGCTGACACAATAAATGTTTGATTTATTTTTATTCGGAACACATGATTTAATCTGGGCCCTTGATTTCAAATTGAACGGATCCGTTTATTGGGATGAAGTGGCTTAATCTGATGCGTTGGATTTAGATCCAATGGATGAGGCAATTTTGGTGACGTGGCTTGATCTGAGCCTTCGGATGTGGATCGGGTGGCCGAGGTTTAAAGGCGGGGGTGGATCTAATGTGATCCGTCCGATTTAGATCGGACGGCTCGGGGCCTCTGCG
>BCLF01000001.1:5352461-5417932 GCA_001602275.1 Zoysia japonica | reverse complement strand
TCCGGCGGCGCGGCCACACGGAGGCACGGGGCCGGCGATGGCGGCGGCCGGCGGCGGGGCAGTGGAGGTAGGAATCCTAGCCCTAGCTCTATATCATGTTAGAAGAAGCAAAAGCACTCTATTGCACAGCCCAATGGGCTAAATATACAAAGTACAATATGCACAAAGGTCCTCCAACTAAAAGGGAATACAAGGATCTAACAATTGCATCTAAAATGCTCTTAATAGCCAAGGAACGTTACAAATCACATTACCTAAATAGTATAACATGTCAAAAACTGTAAGTTTCTTATCCCCTTATATTGTAAACATGATTCAAATAAAACGTGGTTTAGACTGAGAGGAGGCATAATCTCATCTCAATGAACTCATTATGCATGGTTTTCTTTATGGGAGATCCTTCAAAGCAAGAATTCAAGCAGAAAAATGCTACACCCTCCGTCTCCATTTAGTTGTCGTTTTAAGTGTGGACACGAGAATTAAAGATGGTAGAAAAGGTGAGATGCGTTGAAAACGAGGAGAAGAGAGAGAGAAATAAGGATGTATTGAAAATAGAGAAACGTGTATTGAAAAGTAAGAATAACAAGTAAAAGAAGAAAACTTATGAACTCTAGGATGATGAGTAATTGGGCACGGAGAGAGTATGTTTTACTAAATAGTAAACCATAGACAATCCGTCAACCAACATCTAGTCTAGAATTTAAACACCGTTTACTTCCATCTAGATGCCGTTAGATTCTGTCTAGATGGAGTTTGGCCTAGCCAAGGGCAGTCGTCTTGCGTTTAAATGTCGTTTAACTCTGTTTAGGAAAACAGGGGAAATGCAAACTAACATGTTACTATTAGCCAGCCAAAGTTGCAATTTTGTTCCATTTGTCTTCATTCCTATCGATTTAGGAACCAGGCTAAATGTGTCTTGATGCTCAGAATTCGGAAAGGTTCTTGTGTTCATTGTCTTGATAAGTTGTCTAAAGGAGAATAATATCTAAAGGAGAAGTTGCTTCAACAAATCTGATTCGACCAGAATGTCTGACATAATCTCTTGCACACAGCAGAGGATCAACAGATAACAAGAAACTATTTGAAATTTTCGATCCTTTGAACAATTACAGTTTCATATCCTGCTCCAGTTTAGTAAAATGGACTCTATTGCTACTGAAAAAAAAAAGTAAATGGTGAAAGGAAGAGAGGAAAGATTACCCGCACGGCGACAACCTCTAGCCAAATTAGTCTTCGTGCCTAGGCGGCATGGTGCTCCGGCAGATTCCAAAGGCGGGCAGCGCGCAAAGCCACACCACGGAGGCGGAGAGTGCCTCGGCGGCAGCGATCTCTGCCGGCGCCGGCTCCTCCCTGAAGCCGACACCGCCGGCGCGCCAACGGCGGACGAGGATGTAGAGGGAGGCGAGGGCCAGAGCCCGGAAGACGCGTTCTGCGTGGCCGCACACAACCGCCGCAAAGCAGGGGCGGCGCCCGTGAACGGTGCGGGACGCATGGCGAGATTTTGAAGGGTGTTTGGGAAAGACCAGATATCCGCGTGATCTCGGGCGTTTTTGTACTGCTGCTGTACTGTTTGCTCATTGACTTTAGCAGCTGAATCGCGGGCAAGGAAAAGTAGAACTAGCCATGAGTGATCTAGGCTTAAGTAGACCTTAATCCTAAAATAAATATTTATTTTTGACTTATGATCATCACATTTGATTTTTAGTCTTATTAAAAAAAATTGTGTAAATATAAAAATAAATAAATCATACTTAAAGTATTTCTAATCATAAACCAATTCACAACAAAATAAATAATATTTTTATTTTTTAATAAAATGAATGATCAAACATGATTTGTATAAGTAACTTATTCTAGAATGGAGGGAGGAACACAGAAGTTAGATCAATTCTTGATTTCAGTCGTGTAAGATAGGACTGACTCACTCTATTCTAAATAAAACTTTACCGTTGATTCCATGTCATCTAACTTTGACCAGTAATTTTTATTAATTTAATTAACTTTAACAATATTAGACTACTTTTAGATTCAACACTGGAAATATTTCATAATATATACATTTTTACATTATTAAAATTGATTAAATTTATAGAAATTATATGTCAGTGTGAAATGATATGGAACGTAAATATAAAGTTTTCTATGACGGAGGGAGTAATATAAACTTCTTGATAATATCTCATCGAAAGCTCATGAGACTTAATAATGTTACTTCCTCATTCTCCATTGATATCGTTTTAACGTCCCATTTGGACAGCGGGCAGTATATAAAATCCTTGTTGAGAACGGTAAGAAATTATGGAGGTAGTTTTTATAATCTTATTTATAACAAAATTTTGGTGGTGGTGTTTCGAGGTCAAATTATAAAAACCGCTTCTCTAAGTTGTCTCTTATCAAAATCTTATAAAAATGACATGTTTGTCCTGCATTTTTTTAAATAGTAATGGGAGAACTGCGTAATTAGTTAGGAATTATAAAGGGCAAAGTGTTTTTTAGTAGACATAATTATATTTTAGCTGGGTAGAGTACATTATGGTTTTATCATAATAGCGGGGATCAATTTTATTAATTTAGATAATAAACCAATGTGTTTGAAAGCACTCTAATTTATATAATCTAAATTATCATAATCTGGATGGTTAAACATAGCCCAAGTGTTCCTATTGTTATCAAGGCGAGAATATGCTAACCTCACTTTTTCAATTGTCACTTTGCAATTAAATAGCCGGCACCGGACATGTGTGACCTAGCTGCAGACTTCAGAGAGTTGTCCCTCCGGCACAGCTAGACCAGTCCGCTCCTACGAACTAGTCTAGGTTCGAACTTATCCGTCAAAACCTGCGGACTCTAGAGTTAGAGCACCCGTTATTCTCCAGACTTGTCCACTGGACGGACGGACTCTAAAGCGGTTACACCGCAGCTTGACCGGAGTTGTCCGCACGGCCGGACTAATCCGCTAACAGATTTGTCCGTGCTCTCTGCGGACTTTAGAGAGATGATCATGTTACCATTAAGCCCGATGTCCGGACTTATTCGGACCTGCGGACTAGTCCGCTCCTGGCATTTTTGGAAGATCATCCTTGATTAATTTATATAATCTCTCTTCCCCACGTCTTAGGATTACCAAAAACTTTCACATCTTTTTAAATTGCGCCCTGAGACCCTCTGACATCCACCTCTCCTCCTCCACGCGTTCTTTATTGAATCCTCTAAGGTTTTGATCGAAGGAAAAAGAGATTGTGAGTCCTTCACCTCTTTAATCTGTTTTGAGCACTTGATCTTTTATTGTAGGACTTGCAGGGCTCTTGAAGATTGGTCTCCTAGACAGCTAGGTGTCACCTGGAATTCATCAAGATCATTGTGGTGAGATTCAAGAGGTTTATATCACCCTCTTTCAATTTAGTGAAAAACCAAGTTGAGTGCAACCTGATCTTTTGTGGACTCCTCAACGAAGATGTAGGATTCTGTGTGGAGCTGAACTTCGATCAAAAATCCTTGTGTCTCACGTCTTCTTTTAAGTTTATGTTTGATCTATTTTTTGCTACGATTAGCGGACTTATCCGCAAGGATCGGACTTGTCCGCTGACAGACAAGTCCGACTGACCGAACTAGTCCGTCCTCTGTTTTTCTAATTAATTTATTTTTAAGTATCGATTTTTAAGTCGTTGCCCTATTCACCCCTCCCTAAGCAACTTTGAATCTCTAAATTCGAAATAGGTTTATTTCTACAAAATTCGAAAAATAGATTTATAAGGAGACGGTGACTCAGCTCCCTGTTTGAATTTTGAATTTGAAGTCAAGTTCAAAATGTGAAATTTATAAATTTCTAAAGAAAATAAATGTGAAACAATGAAAATACTTGAAATTACATAAATTTAAAATGTATAAAATTTTATCGTATGGTTCAGAGATCTTGTTTATTTTTTATAGTTATTTCTATCTCTAAATTTGTAAAATAAAATGGGTTTTGAATTTGAAATTAGTCCAAAAACAAAATATTCCCTATAAAATGATTTAAACCTATGCAAAATTTTATAATTTTTAAAGGTCGTTAAGTATTTGTTTTTTAATTTAAAATAAAATCAAGCTAAATCAGATGTCCACATCAGTACGCCACATTAGTTGTCCATATCAGCTATAAAATATCAACTCACTCTGCCACGAAGAACAAAACCGCTCTCAAAACCGTCCAAATACAAAGGAAAAACAACGAGTTGAAAAATTAAAAAAGTCAAAATACCTTATATTCAATCATTCTGATTGAGAGATAAAAAGTCAACGACCGCAATAGTTGAGGAAGAAGGTCGATATGATTTACTCCTATTGTGAATATGTCATTATGGCCACATGGAGTTTTTTTTTTTTTTTTTTACCACTGCCTTCATCTAAGGCATGTGCGGGACGGAGATCAACCCCCGCCGGCTTCCAGCGCACCCAAGCGCTTTACCACCAGGCCTCAGGCCTGTCCGCAAGTAGTATCTCTACACTCAAATGTCTTTAAATCCGGGTACGGTGGCAGATGAAGCATTAAGCTTCTCAGTCATACGACTTTTGAGATATTTTCGATAATCCTAAAATGAAAGAAATTAACAGAACTTCTCATCAAGATGCGGATGCATGATTGCATGAACTACTTATCTAGAGAAAGCAAATAACAAGACATGGCACGCAATGATGTACACGAGGTTCTTGGAGACGCTAAATCCAGAGATGACCAGATCCAACCCTCCGACCCCAAGTCGACAAGTCATAGTTGCATTGTCTTTGCAAATACCATGGCAACACAAAAGTTGAGATGCAAGTAATATAACCCAAACAAGAAGTCCTCAATTAAAGCCGGAACCTAGATAAACCATGTATCTGTCTGCCTCCCTTAAATCAACACATGGTCCACTCCTTAAAGGCATGTTGCATTCTATCTACCAATATTTGGAAAACCAATGCGTCTACACCATGAGAGCAATAAAAAAAAGCGAAGTGCCAAGGTTCAAAAGTGGTCTGGAAGTGATGCAATAGAAGCAAAAATTCCTCCCCTACCTAAAACTCAAATACCAACTTGCAAGCAACCAAAATGTCAGATTTTGGAAACAAACTCACAAGATCAGAGCAAGTGATACAAGTACTTGCCTCTCTATATATAAACAGGCAAGCAGTTTCATGTGAAATTCCCAAACTTCGACGAGACCGCAGCAATATGGTACAAATAGCACAGCTCTTGAAGCAAAATATTAAAAACAAAATTCTGCTGATAATACAAAGAACTCAACTTATTCATGATAGCATAATTTCCAACATCAATTTGTGCAATGTGCTTCATATGAGAATATGACCAAACAAACAGAAGAGTACGGCTTGCAGAAAAGCTCATGCAAGCATACATCATATCACGACCATGTCATATATAAGGTACAAAGAACAGTGAACCGTAACATGAGAATTAAACTATTTGATAGTTAGCGGTGACCAAGCGAGCCCTTTGTGAAAATTTAGGAGGGTTACCATCCTTCAAAGGATGGATTCCACTAACCTGAAAGGTTTCAAATAAATAAATTAAAAAACCATAAATGAGTAGATAATCAAATATAAGTGAACTCATTCAACCAATGCAGGAAACCTACCTTCAGGCCACTGAAAATACTTGATGCAGAAAATCCAACAGATATGGGGAAAAATGTTGATGGATCAGCTGGGGGAACAACAAATTCCATTGAGCCACTACAAAAAGGTGAAGAGAAGCAGCATTAGCCACACTTAGAAACAATAAATATAATAGCATTGTTTTAAATAATTAAGTCTTTCAAGGACCTGCGGTTTGATTGATCAATAAGAAGTATGGACCATTCCAACAACGAGTTTCTTGAATCAAATCTGTATGCAAAAGAATAAGTTAATCAGCAAAAGATCAGATAGGACAAATTAGCAGCTTAAATTCAATAAAAGGACAAAAGGTGTGTCATGCATCAATGCAAGGAAATGAAAACATTGCAACAAATACTGCAGATATTAGTGCGACAAATACCAATTCAGAATCCCCTAGGTATAAACACGATAAACCAGTAACAAAATGGTAGCTTTTCGCTATTCAGAAAAAGGCAGTTTCATTATCACATTTATTTGTTAAGTTTGAAACTAAACATGGTAACAACACAGAAGATGCATGCAATCATCAAAGAATTTCAGCATGGTTCTTCACTTCTTTGAGTAGATCAACAAGGGAAACAGAGGAAAAGAAACTTACTTCCACTCTCCATCTATCTGTCTGACACTTGGTGCCTCCCGAAGTGCAGGCAGAGGAATAGATATGATTACATTGTGCAGATCAAACATCTCAGAAGCTTCATATTCAATATTGACATAGGTTTCATTTCCAGATACCGATGGCCAGCAATTGACTACAGAGGCAAAATATGTTAGTGAAAGTACCAAATAACACAAAATTAATAGTGATTTATACCTGACAGAGGTAAAGATGATTCATCCATCCCCTGAATTCTCCATTTCACCAGAGGAGTTTCATTTTGGCCACTTGGGAAAGGCCTGTTTGGATCTTTTGCCCCCAAAATTTGCTGACTGTTAAATAATTCTTTATTGATATTTGGGTGTGTTTTGAAGCTTAATCCAGGTATATCTTGGTTTTCAATCTACAAAAGACCATGCATAAAAAATTATCTATTACATACACGGAAGAAGGATATGTCTAATGTGATTTCTGTAACAGATAATGATCCCATATTTCCTTGGGAGGAGAAAAGAGATTTAAAGGAATGACAAACAGATTCTAAAATTATTATTGGGTTCACATGAAAAGACAAATATAAAGATCCATACTATTTTCTACCGCATCAGAGTTAGGGCATACCATTAGCACAGTCAAATAAAAAAAACAAATTGAACTGCTATGAATAAAAAAGGACATTACCTGCAACTGGATGAATCCATCAGTATCATTAAGAACCTGAAGTGCAAGTGTTCCTTGAACATCAAAGTTATTAATACCCCCGTCTCTTTTAACAACAACATTGAGCTTCTCTTCAATAGTCACTGTGACAGGATCACTTGGTGGAAGACTTGCCGACCTTGAAGGAACTGAACTTGTTTGTACATCCTCCAAAATGACTTCACCTTCAGCTTTCAGCGACTCTAGGAACTGATTTGTCTTCTGTGTCTTTCCTAATTTCATACCCAAACCTTTACCAGGTGCAGCAGCAGCTGCAGGAGGACGACCTATAAAAATGTTGCTTGCAGTTAAATAAAACAGAAGTATACTAGCCTGTACTTTCAAACAAGAAATCAGTTCATGCATTTGTGCCATATATCCACAAGCTAGGGCATTGGCAATGTACATAGCTTCCAGAACGAGTCATTTTACTACTCTTGTACTTCTCTTTAAAATTAAGAAACTCTTTTCAGCTCATAAATTAAGGATAATGAGACAGTATATGAATAGAACTCAGGTACAGGATAAACAAAACATTGAAACACATAAATGTGAGGAAATGTGAACCCCACTGCGCTTTCTCTAACATAAGACATATAGCAAGTTTTTATTAGGTGCTTAAATCAGATCAACTATATCATTAAATTAAATATAGATAACAATAAGATAAGAATACAGTATGAAAATGAGAAATGGTATAGTAACATGTATGCTGCTTTGTCTATTAGTTTAATAATTATCAACTTATCTCCGGAATTCTTTCTACTCCAGACATGTTAATCCTATCATGAGAAAACTAGCTTCATAGGAATGAGGAAGACATGAGGATTAATAGACTTGGAAAAAGAAAGAAATACATTAAAACATACTGAGTATACCTCCGGATCTGAGGCAGATATTAGGATATGGCAAAGGGAGCAAATGCTAAGCAATCAGAATCTTGGCACAATACTTGTGGCTATCATAATTCTCAAATAAAATATTTATGAGAAAATGGAAAAGGATTCTATCACCTTTGGACTTGCTAGCAAATGAGTCCATGTCTGTGCTCAGTCCACCTAATCCAGAACCACTTCCAAAGCCAGTACCACTAATGCTCATGTCACTAAAAGTCTTTTCCATCACACGTGGACCAGAGATTGATGAGTATCCTCCCTTGTCAAGTTTGCCTCTTTCCATCTGCATAAAAACCAACAGCAAAATTAACATCTTGGGCAGAAAATAACAATATCCAGAAACACATACAATTTTGAAACGAATATTTCATTCATACACTTGGCGATTATTTCCTCTTATATTTTTATTATGATATTATACGAAAACATATAATTAAGACTTATGGATCGTTTTAAACAATCTGGATTTTACACATGCAAATTTTGACTCAATAATAAATAACAAATATGAGAAAAGGACTTGATGATGCATCATAGTAGCTAAATCCTAACAAAGCATAAAAACTAAACTTCCTAGCATGTTTAAAAGGTGCAACCTAACTAGAAATGTTGTAGAGTGTCGAATACACACTGAAAAAAAATCTTAGTTGACCTATTTGAATTAGTGACGAAATGCAACTTATAATCTAGTGAAAAGATAGTACAGACCCTCATTTTGTCAAGCTCATTAGCTCTCTTCTTCATGAGATCCTTGGTTTCGTTGATCTTGGCTTGCATCATCAGTTTGTGTGCCTTCTCTTCGTGGCTCTCCATTTCACAATATTGTTTCACTTGTTGCAACGTGACATTTTCCTTATTTCCAAGAGAGATGGCTTCATCGAAAGCAAATATAAGCTCATATGCTGTTTTACAGATACCCTCCTCATCCAAAGATGGGGAGGATTCAGGCACCTTTCAACATGTTAAGGAGAACAACCTACTGGATTACTAACATGAAAAAAGAGCATGACACAGATGTACTGAGAGTCAATATAAAAATTCAGCCCCTGCAAATGAGACTCACATATCTAAAAGCTGTGTGCTAATTTAGCAAAGTTTGAAATGGTACTGACCAATTTTATGATGTTCTTATATCCGTTATATGAAGCGTATAGCCTAGCTTAGGTGCAATCAAAATTCTCATCTTCTCTGCAGTATGCATTACTAATATGATATTTAATTATCATGAACAAGATGAAAATTATCATGAAGGTAGGCCAATACAATCACAAATATAAAATATAAGAATGTAGGATACAAGCTTAGAAAGAAGCCTCAAAGTGTCCAGATCTTCAAGAATATTGCTCTGCTTGTTTGTGATTAGCAGCAGATATAAACCTTCAATAGGTTGATAAACATAGCGCACATTTTCAGTTTCAACATAAGTGTG
The DNA here is from genome assembly GCA_001602275.1 of Zoysia japonica. Classification (NCBI taxonomy): domain Eukaryota; kingdom Viridiplantae; phylum Streptophyta; class Magnoliopsida; order Poales; family Poaceae; genus Zoysia; species Zoysia japonica. The sequence goes on along the minus strand of BCLF01000001.1, from coordinate 5,408,670 downwards.
CTGCTTCCCAGTTCCAACCAGTTTTGGGAATGCCGCAAGTAACCCTTCTATTCTTATGCGTGACATGTCAACAAACTGTCTCGAAACAAGTGCTGTAATAAAAAAAAAGGAGTGTGTTTAGCAATGAATACAGGAAAACACATAGCTATCACATATTAATGGAACCCATAGGCCATACACATGGTGAAAAGAAGTAACAAAAGAATTACACAGCATACATAATCAAAATCTTTGGGAACAGAATAATTACAATTTGACTAACTTAAATTGAAAAAGTAACACACCTTTTCCTGATTTTGAAACAATGGATGCTGCAAGAACCACCTAGGGATACAAAAAGATTAAATAAACCCAAGTCAGAATAGAACAGAAAATACAACTTGGTTCATAGAAAATAAATAATAAGATGACCAATAGTAAAATGACAACCAATATAAGCCATACCATTTTTAATAGCTCCTGATGTTCACTTGAATTTACTTAGACCAAACCTAGAAGATGTGCACCTGCAACAAGAAAAAAAAATTACTCAATCAGCAAATGGTTACCCAAATAATAGTGTGACTAGTAGTTCTAATAACTGACAAAAAAGAAGGGTTTGGATTTATTTGAACAATAGCATTGGCACTTAAAAGAATTTCGAAGGGATCTAAGCAGGCAGCCCGGATCTGGACCCAAGACGTCCCAAAATGGTGTTCGGTTGCCCTCACTTGAAAGATCTAGTCCTACGGACTGAGAGGTAATGGAATTGCGAAGGGATCTACGCATCTACGACAAGTGAAAGAACAGAGGCCGAGCCGCGGAGCCAGGAGAGCCGGATCTAGAGGCCGAGCCTCGAAGCCAGGACGTCCAGATCTAGAGGGCTGCGCGTCCGGCAACGCAAAGCGCGGCCTCAAGATCGCTTCGGCGCCACGAAGCGCTCGCTTCGGCGCGCAAAAGCGCGGAGCGCAGCCCTTCCGCTTCGCCTCGGGGTCTAAGCGCTGGCTAGGCGTTGCTCATGCCTCCGCCGGCGCCATCCAAGCCTCCGCCCACCCTGCTTGCCGCGGGGCCGCGCCTCCAGGCCTCTGCCTGTCCGCCGCGGAGCCGGGCTGCCAGGGCCAACGCCGCACCCGCCACAGCCAGATCTGATCGAGAGGGAGGAGGGAGGGGGAGAAAGGAGGGAGGAGGGACGACCTGCTGCTCCTGGCCTGGGAGGCTGGGAGGACGACGAGGAAGAAGGGGGAGAGGGAGGCGGCAGACTCTCAGCGCCAGGTGTTATGTATAGATCTAGAGTTTCCACCCTACAATGGCCTGTGGACCTTTAAGGCCCATCTGTTTACAGGCCTTTATGTCAGCCCAATAGTTGCTGTGATCCTATTTTTTTTCTTTTCCTTTTACCTTTCAGTTTTATTTTGCTAGATAATACTTATATAATTCCTACTGCTTAGTGAAATGCTTTGACGCGCTTAAGCACGCCTAAATGCTAGACGGAGGGTCACCGCTCGCCTAGCGCTTAACGCGCTTTTTTTTCTATGTCGCCGGTGATGAGGTCCGAGGCGTGAGGATCTCTACGGTTCCCCCCGAACCGTCGCTCCACACTTGAAAAACAGGAAGAGTCGTGGAACGACGAGGAGGACGTTGCGCCGATTATGAGCGCAAATTCCACCCAGTCGAGCTAAAAAAAGAAATTGTTGACACTGAAATTAGGTCCGAGCCAACACACCGCTCGCACGTCTTTGTGCGGGAACGCCGACGCTTTTTCAAAGTCGGGTTTGGACAGCATTTAGAAAAACTCGCCTCGAGAGGACCCCGTCGGAGGAGGATCATCTTAAAGTTGATCCGGGCTCGGTCAGGCCAGCCGGATTGCCTTTGGCTGTCGCCGGCACGAAGAAAGAACAACACGAGGGGTCGAATAAGGGGATTAGAGTTTGAAGAAGAACAAAAATGTAAGGCAAATGATATGATCGATTGGGATGATCCTCAACCGGCCATGGACCTCTGTTTTATAGAGTTGGGATGGTCTTATCTCTCAAGTTTGGAAAGAAATTAGAATCAATCTATTGAAAACTTTTCAATATCGACACCACTAGAGTGTCATGTAAAGTGCCGGATACTTCAGTGACCGGAGTCTCGGTAGAACGCCGGAGTGTCCGTCGTGTAAATCCAGAAACCTGAGAGGGCTCACCGAATAGTCCGGCATCTAGTCAGACACACCAGTGGGTTAACTGCCCCAACCTGAGAGAGTTTACTGGACACTCTGATACTATGCCGGACACTCCAGTGGGTTAAGTGCCCCAACCCGAGAGGGCTTGCCAGACACTCCGGCAACTTGTCGAATACTTCGGTGGCCTTAATTTTTGGGTGTCAACATATGCCCTCTGTTTTTTTAAGTTCCTGCACCATAAAATATTCTAAGCACCCAAAAATCTCTGAGCGATGGTCCTCTTGACTCATCGGCCATCATGTCATTTTTTGCAACGACACTTCATATCGGCCATTCTTCCCTCTTACGCTTCTTGCCATACACTCGGATGATACTTTTTCAAGTATCGGCCGTTAAGGGTCCTAGGTAATGACTCTCCGCGAACATCCTTCAACATATATGCATTTCCGGCGATGACCCTTACTATTCTATATGGCCCTTTTCAACTAAGAGACCATTTCACAAACTTATTGATTCATGAGCCTATGGGCAGAATAGTTTTCCAAACCAATTCACCCGCCTGAAAAGTTTTGGCTTTCACTTTCTTATTGTAGGCTCTAGCAACCCGTGCCTTATCTTTCTCGATCTCTCTCAAAGCATTCAAACGCTTATCGGTGACTTCATCAATATTGTCTAGCATTAATGCCCTATACTCATCAGTAGATAAGTCATTTTGCTTAGCTAATCTTAGAGCTACTAGATTTACCTCGACAGGTAAAACGGCCTCTTATCGATACACAAGTTCATAGAGTGTTACTTTAGTTGTCCCACGCCTAGATATCTGATGAGCCCACAACACTTCCGATAAGACTTCATGTAATCTCTTAGGATGGTCCTCTATCTTTTTCTTAATGAGTTTAATCAATATTTTGTAACTAGACTCGACCTGACCATTGGCCTAAGCATAATATGGGGATGAATTGAGTATCCTAATTCCGTAAGATTCGGCAAACTCTTTAACATGATCGAACGTAAAGAAAGTACTCTGGTCGGTAGTCAAAGTTTGAGGTATGTCGAATCTATAAATAATATGCTCGGTAAGAAACTCAATTACCTCTTTGTGTGTCATGTTCTTGAGAGCCACCGCTTCGGTTCATTTGGTGAAATAATCCGTCGCGACCAACACGAAATGTTGTCCCTTCGAAGACGAAGGATGTATTTGCCCTATGAAGTCTAATCCTCATCTTCGAAATGGCCATGGTTTTATAATGAGGTTCATCATGGCTGCGGGTGCCAATTGAATATTTACAAATCTTTGGCACCTTTCGCATCATTTGTAGTAGCGGTAGCAATCGGCAATCATAGTTGGCAAATAGAATCCGGTCCTCCTTAACAACCATTTTATTTTTAGAGCCGATTGATGCGTACTACAAATGTCCTTATGAACTTCTCCCATAGCTACTCTAGCCTCATCATCACCCAAATATTTCGAAAGCAAATCATCCCACGTTCGGCGATATAAGTCACCATCGATCAAAGTATACTTAAAAGCCACATGCCGAACTTTCTTATCTACACTTTGGATTGGGCTACGAATGTATTAAATTAAGGGTGACCTCCAATCAAGTGATTCGGTACTATCACAGTTTGACATGTTAGTGTTCGAACAGTCTAATTCCAACACCTCAAGTATCGGTTTCTCATTAACTGAAAATCTACTTTTACTAACATTGTAACCCGATGCTTGTTGAATCAACTCATTGGTTTCACTGTTTTCTAGCCTAAGCACATGATGTATATTGAATTATCCATTCTTCTAATGATGTCTAAGCACTTATTTAAGATGGCATTCAATAATCCGTCTAAGCATTGAAAATTTTCAGAAATTTGTTGCACTACTAACAACAAATCACCGAAAGCCTCTACATGCTTAACCCCCATGGACTCTAACATCTCTAAACCGAACAACAATGCTTCATATTCGGCTTGGTTATTTGTGCAATCATACTCTAATCAGTTTAAAAATTCAAAGTGTATATCATAAGGAGATACTAAAACCATACCAACACCTTGACCCTTTTTACAAACTGATCCATCAAAATATAACTTCCAAGGGGCAAAACTAACGTAAACAATATCTAGATCATGTTATAAATCAATCCAACGTTCAACAAAAAAAATAGCAACAATTTAGCCTTTCATGGATTTTAACGATTCATAAGTCAAATCATATTCAATCAATGCCTACCAAGTCTACGACTAGAAATCGGCCTATGCAACATATGTTTGATAACCACACAAGTGCTAGATAGCAAATACTGTCTCAACTTGGTGCAAGCATGACACAAAAAAAAGTATAGTTTTTCGATGAGAGTGTACCTTGTTTCCACATCCACCAACCGTCGGCTCACATCGGTGATCATGTACTCCTTTTCTTCGGCTTCTTGTGTCAAAACAGCACTAACCGCATCATCTTTCGTCGCTACATAGAGACAGAAATGGACTCCTCCCTTAGCCGCCCTAGGCACCGGTGGCGAAGACAAGTACTTTTTGATCTTCTCAAAAGCTTATTGCTGTTTTACCTCCCAAGTAAATTCGGCTTCATTCTTTAGCCCAAGAATAGAAGTAAATGCATTAATCTTTCTCGACAAGTTGGAAATGAATCGCCTTAAGTAATTCACTTTTTCTAAGAAGCTTTGGACCTCTCTCTTACATGTAGGCGCTTGCACATTCCTAATTGCTTCTATCTTCCTAGGATCTACCTATATGCCCTCTTCATAAATTATTAAGCCTAAAAACTTCTCGACCGATACACCAAAAGCACATTTGAGTGGATTCATTTTCAAACAGAAACGGTGCATTCAGTACAAAGCGAGTTGCAAATCGACTAATTGAGAATCCAAAGCGGCCGATTTGATCATCACATTATCTATGTAAACCTTCATGATGACATCAAGCAAATCATGAAAGATAAAGTTCATGACTATTTGATATTTGACACCTGCATTCTTTAACTCAAAAATCATGACAACCCACTCAAATACAAAACCTGGACATCTAAAAGCAGTTTTAGACATATCTTCTTTGGTCATAAAGATTTGGTTATATCCCGCATTACCATAAAAAATTAATAACTCTATGGTCGAAAGCATTATTAATCAACATATTGGCTATGGGCATAGGATACTCATCTTTAGGAGTAGCTCTATTCAAATTTCTGAAATCAATGCAAACTCTAATCTTACCGGTGTTCTTCTTTTCTACAGGTACAATGTTGGATATCCACTCTGTATACCTGCAAGGTCTTATAAATTTCGCATCAAGCTATCGGTTAATTTTCTCTTTAATCCGATTGTGCACATTCGGGTTGAATCTTCTCATTGGTTGCTTAAAGGGTCTAAAACTAGATTTTATTGGAAGCCGATGCTCAACTAGCTCACGGCTCAACCCAGGCATTTCGTTATAAAACCATGCAAAACAGTTCACATATTCTTTTAGTAAATCGATTAACTTCACCTTATAATCGGCTTTCAGATTTTTATTTATATAAGTTAGCCTAGTATCATCATCGCCGACAAAGTTTACCTCCTCAAGAGGGTCGGTCGATATGAATCCTTGTCCTAACTTATCCATGTTCTCTATTTCTTCTATAGCTTCGCACATACCGTTCATATTGGATCGATAGTGCTCCACTCTCTTTTACAACCAATCAAGATTAGACTCCATTAAATCACATTATATGGTTGAACCGATTTTCCATCGACTTTACATTGACGAGTACAAAATTATCTCTAGTCACACTAAGAAAATCATAATCCGTCAAGTCTAAACCAGTCAATCATAGCAAGGCAAGCCGAGGCATTCGCATGAGCAACCTATACATCATTACTGACCCATTGTATCAAAAATTGATGCACTGTAGAGGGGATATATCTATTGGAATGAATCCAATCACGTCCTAAAATCCAGGTATAACTACCACGCACATCGGCAACAAAGAAAGCGGTAGTCGTGGTCTTGCTCCCAACGGTGAGCTCCATAGAAGCAACCCCTTTAGCCTCAATAGGGTCTCCTCCTCCCACGGTTCAAAGTCATGTTGGTCCGAATGAGCTCATCATCGGCCTTACCTAGCTTCTTAAACAAAGAGTATGGAATCAGATTAACAATAGCACTACCATATACAAGCATACGAGAAATCGGTGTGCCATCGATATGACCTCTACCATAGAGGAGTTTCAAATGGTTCTCCGATTCCTCGAACCTCTCGAAGATAGCACCTTTCCGTCCAAAGTCAAATTGTGACATGACTTCTTCTTCCTCTACCAAAGAGTAATCGAAAAGAGAAACAAATAGTGTTGATGTCTGTACCTTCAAGAGGCAGTGTAGGCTCGTAGTCCAAGAGGTCATCGTCGTCGAACTCGAACATGTCAACGTCTCCCGTGGGCGAAGGCGCTGTAGAGTCCTTTCCCAAGACGACGTCGGCCAAACCAAGTGATTTCGGAGTAGCCTCCGCTTCCTTTGCCACCGGTAGAGGCGGGGCCTCGGGCTACTTAACCCTCCACTGCTTACCTTTAGGGACCATTGACGTGATCTCGTTGAAGACATCGTTCCTCTTTTTCTCCGCCTCCTCCTCTCGCATATTCCGAAGGCACAGCCTTTCAAGCTTTCTCTTTTGAGTGTGGGTCAACCCAGGCGGGCACCACCTCAGTTGTGTGTACTTGGAGAGGCTCTTACTTCTGCTCGCTTCATGATCATGGGAGGCATGTTCGACCGGATCATCCAAAGTGATTGGTCCCGTGAAGATTCCCCCAATTTTGACATCGGTTGTGCTGATTTTCACGACACCTCCGGATGCACTATCTTGTTGAATAAAAGTAGAAGGAGCAGGTTCATTACTTTGCTTCGAGAGCCACTTTTGCTTACGCACGGTGGTGTAGCTTTCCCCTTGAACCTCGATCGATCGAGAATCCGTCCGATCCGAGATAAGGTTCGAGAGCCATTTGAAGACATCTCTCGGTCCGTTCCACCCCGAATGAAATGGCGGGTATGGCATCGGTGGAATGAGCATCAGTGGCACGAGCATCCACGGTCCCATATATGGATGCCACACCGAGAACGGTGGGCAAGTCATAGGATGGAACCACGGTGGTAGCACTCTGATCCCATGTGGAGGAAGAGAAGGAGGAGGCCCGTCCACATTCACGGTTGCCCTCATCTCCTTTCTAGGTGTGCTGCCTCCCCTAGGTAGTGATTTTACTCACTTCATAGACCAATTATTCAAATTGGTATTTTGATTCTTGTACTTAGCCATGAGCCGGTCGAATGCGCTTTTAGGCCCCATCTTCCGGTCTGTGGCTTTGTCTTGGTCTATCTTCCACTTGCCCATCTCCGGATTTTTTGGCTTTATCATTTTGGGCTATGGAATTTGCGTCTCGGGTTTAGAGCCTTGGATGGTGACCTTGAGAGACTCTTAACCATCAGGAGACTTTTTGAGCACCACCTTCCTAGAGGCCCCTTTCTCACCCAGAGAAATAGGCATCTCCTCCCTGATGATCACTTTCTTCTCCTTGGTTGTATTGGCTTGATGAGGTCAAATCAACACTTTGGGATTAAACTTTAGAGTTGTTGACACCCAAAAATGGTCTCACCGGAGTGTCCGGTACAATGCCAAAGCCTCCGGTAAGCTCTCTCGGGTTTGGGCACTTTCACCCACCGGAGTCTCCGGCATGCTGCCGGACTGTCCGGTAGGCCTTCTCGGGTTTGGGGCACTCGGCCCACCGGAGTGTCCGGCACATTGCCGGATTGTCCAGTACGCCCTCTCGGGTTTGGGCACTCGGCCCACCGGAGTATCCAGCACTGTACCAAACTGTCCGATAAGCCCTCTCGGGTTCCGTGTTTTGTACATCAGAATGTCCGGTACAGTATCGAAGGGTCCGGCAGGCCCTCTCGGGTTCTCGGATCTACACGACGAAACCTCCGGCATCATACCGGAGACTCCGGTTACCGGAGTATCTGGCACTTTACCGAAAACTCCGGTAGTGTCGATTTAAGAAAATTTTTAGCATATCAATTCTAAATTCTTTCCTAATTTAGACGATCTGTTACCTTGCAGGAGAAGACCATCCGACCTCTATAAATTAGAGGCCCATGGCTGGTTAAGGGGATCCCAATCGATCAAATCATTTGCCTTTACACTTTGTGTTTCTCTAACCTTAATCCCCTCACTCGACCCCGTTTGTTGTTCTTCCTTCGTCCCGGCGACGTTTGAGGACGATTCGGCTTGCCTGACCAAGTTCGGATCAACCCTAGGACAATCCTCCTCCGACGGGGTCCCTCTCGAGGCGGAATTTTCCAGATGCTGCCCTAACCCGGTGTTGAAGAGACGCCGGTGTTCCCGCACACTGACGTGCGAGCGGTGCGTCGGCCCGGACCCGACTCGGTGTCAACACACTTTTTGGCGACTCTGCTGGGGACGAGTGATTCCGGTTGCACAAACCGAATCGTCGTTTCCATGACCTCCGAGATCTCCACGATGAACATCGTCATGCCATCCTTGGAGGAGTTGCCCGAAGAAGCGCGCAAGGCGTTCTTAGAACGCCGGAGAGTCTCCGAAGAGGCGCGCAAAGCGCGCGAGGAGCGAGAGCTGCAAGAGTACTTGGCGTGCTTCAAGAAGGACCGCCAAGGCGCGATCTCTCAAGTGAAGGAGCCCGTTCTTCCGGCCGTCGACGACAATGCGACCATGGGCGCTGCTAATGTAAGAACATCTTCGCGCCCTCCCGTTACTTTTGAAGACCTTTCATATTATGTTGACGACATGAAAAGGGTCTTAAAAAATGATATGCAATACATGATCCAAGAAAACTTGTCTAAAGCTAAAAACGTTAGTATTGCATCATCGTCTCATGTTGCATGTGTAGCTAGTACATCGGCGCCTACTACCTCTAATGTAGAACATTATACGTATGGCGTGCCATCAAACCCGTTTAGTGAACAGACTAGTTTTTCACCACCCGTGCAAACTAATGCTTTAGTGATGTCTACCACTAACGTTGAGCCAATTACTAGCATCCCCAATCCGGCCGCAAACCGATTGAGTGAATTGGCTAACTTTGTTCCTCCTTACCGTACCGTTGCATATAGCACACCGCCCATCCCACCAAGCGGTACGGAAATTCCTCATGGCCCTATCCCTAATGAAACATTTAGCGCTATAAGAGCAAGCGCACATTCCAACATCGAGAACATCTACTAGAGCTCCCACTGCCAACATAGAGGAGTGCATGGCGCGCGTTAAGGAGGACTTAAATAAACAATTTTGTAAGACGCTAGGAGTGAATCTTAAGGGGAGGGACCGAGTTTATCAAAAACTATACCCCGCATATTTTGACTCGGTCCCATATCCCGTAGGATGGAGTGTTCCTGACTTCATCAAGTTCAATGGCAAAGATAGCAAAACCACTTGGGAGCACATTAGTCAATATGTAGCACAATTAAGAGAAGCGGGTTTTAGTGAAGCTTTAAAAGTACGTTTGTTTTCATTATCGCTAACCGGAACCGCTTTCTCTTGGTTTTCATCATTGTCTCCAGGCTCCATTTACACTTGGGAGTCATTAGAGCGTAAGTTCCATGACCATTTTTACTCCGGGAACAATGAATTAAAGTTGTCACATTTGACATCAGTTCGACAAGGAAAAGAGAAACCCATCGCTGATTATCTTTGGCGGTTTAGAGACGTTAAGAACCGATGCTTTAATTTGACTATTTCTGAAAAAGACGTAGCCGACCTAGCTTTAAATGGTTTACGGTCGCACCTTAGGGAAAAGTTTGAGGGCTACGATTTTTTCACACTCACTCACCTAGCTCAAGAGAGGCGAAGTAAAGAAATAAAACCTGATTATAAGACCCGTCATAACATGTATGTCGTAGAATATGATTTGGACAGCTCCGATGATGATTCTAATGATATTTTGGCTGTCGACTTCGTTTGGCCATCTAAGACCAAATCATTTGCTTGTGATTCGCTCAAACCGGTTCACAAGAATCGAAAAGACAATGTAAAATATACCTTTGATGTAGCAAAGTGTGACAGAATATTTGACGAGCTGCATAAAGGTGGATACATTAGAATCGCATATACTTTACCTTCGGCGGATGAGATTAAGCGCAGGGCATATTGTAAATAGCATAACTCTTATTCTCATGCTACTAACGATTGCAATGTTTTTCATCGACATGTCCAATCAGCCCTTAATGAGGGACAATTGAGTCTCAAGGAGATGCAGATCGACAAGCACCCCTTCCCTGTCAATACTCTAGAGTTCAATCTCAAGGTGATACCACCAAGGGGAAGAACGTGGTCATCGGGGAGGAGATGCCTATTTCTCCGGGGGAGAAAGGGGCTTCTAAGAAGGTGATGCTTGAGAAATCCTCCGATGGTCAAGAATCTCTAAGATCACCATTCTAGGCTTTAGACCCGGGGGCAAGTTCCACGGCCCAAGATGATAAAGCCAAAGAAACCGGAGGTGGGTAAGTGGAAGGTAAACCAAAATAAAGCCACGGATCGGACGATGGGGCCTAAAAGCGCCTTCGACCGTCTCATGACTAAATACAAGAATCAAAAGACCGATCCGAATAATCGGTTTATGAAGCGACCAAGGTTGCCACCTAGAGGAGGTAGCCTACCTAGGAAGGAGATGAGGCCAATCATAAAAGCGCATGGGCCCCCTCTCCCTTTTCCTTCACATGGCCTCTAAGCGCCGCCACCATGGTTCTGTCTTATGCCTTGTCCACCATTCCCGGTGTGACATCCATACATGGGACCATGGATGCACGTGCCATCGATGCCAATGCCACTGATGCCCTTTCCGCCAATGCCATACCCGCCGTTTCAAGCGAGGTGGAACGGGCCAAGAGGAGATGTCTTCATGAGGCTCTCCAACTCTGTCCTGGATCGGACGGATTCTCGACCAACCAAGGCTCAAGGAGGGAGCGCCACCATCACATCTAAGCAAGAATGGCGCCCAAAGCAAGGTAAGGAACCTGCTCCCTCCACTGTTGTTCATCAAGAGTGCATCCGGAGGTGTCGTGAAAATCGGCACGACTGATATCAAGATCGGAGAGGTTTTCACGGGACGGATCACTGTGGGTGTTCCGGTCGGGAAGACTTCCCATGACCATGAAGCTAGCAGCAGCGAGAGCTCCTCCAAATATATGCAACAAAGGTGGTGTCCGCCTAGCTTGACCCACACTCAAAAGAGGAAGCTCCAAAGGCTGCGTCTCCGAAAGATGCGAGAGGAGGAGGCAGAGAAAAAGAGAGACGAGGTCTTCAATGAGGTCAAACCGATGGTCCCTCAAGGTAAGCAGTGGAGAGTTAAGGAGCCTGAAGCTCCTACTTCACCGGTGACGGAGGAAGCAAAGGCTACTCCAAAGCCACTTGGTTTGGCCGATGCCATCTTGGGAGAGGACTCCACAGCACCCTCACCCACAAGGGACGTCGATATGTCCGAGTTCGACGATGACGACCTCTTGGACTACGAGTCTACGCCGCCTCGGGAAGGTATGGACATTAATACCATTTGCTTATCCCTTTCCGATTATTCGCTTATAGAGGAAGAAGTCATGGCACAATTTGACTTTAGGCCGAAAAGTGCTACTTCGAAAAGCCCGAGGAATCGAGGAACCATTTGAAGCCCCTCTATGTGAGAGGTCATATTAATGGTTCACCGATTTCTCGCATGCTTGTAGACGGCGGTGCTATTGTTAATCTAATGTCGTATTCTTTGTTTAAGAAACTAGGTAACGCCGATGACGAGCTTATCCGGACCAACATGACTTTGAATGGTGTGAGACAAGGAGACCCTATTGAGGCTAAAGGGGTCGCTTCTATCAAACTCACCGTTGGAAGCAAGACCATGGCTACTGCTTTCTTTGTCGCCGTTGTGCGCGGTAGTTATAACTTGATCTTAGGGCGTGATTGGATTCATGCCAATAGATGTGTTCCTTCAACCTTACACTAATTTTTGATACAATGGATCGGTGATGATGTAGAGGTGGTTCATGCGGATGCATCGGCTTGTGTTGCTATGGCCAAATCATCTTCTTTGCCGCATGACGCCGTCAAGTGCTTGACCGATTTAGACTTGACAGATTATGATTTTCTTAGTATAACTAAGGATGGTTTTGTACCGGTCAATGTAAAGCTGATGAAGAATCGGCTCAACCATATAATATGATTTAATGGATTCCAATCTTGATTGGTTGCAAAAAAGAGTGGAACACTATATGTCCAATACGAACGATATGTGCGAAGCTATCGAGGAAATAGAGGATATGAATAAGTTAGGACAACGATTCAAATCGGCCGATCCTCTTAAAAAGATAAACCTTGGCAGCGATGATAATCCGAGACCAACTTATATAAATAAAAATCTGAAAGCCGATTATAAGTTGAAGCTAATCGGTTTATAAAAGAATATGTGGACTGTTTTGCGTGGTCCTATAATGAAATGCTCGGGTTGAGCCGCGAATTAGTCAAACATCAGCTTCCAATAAAATCTGGTTTTAGACCTTTTAAGCAACCGATGAGTAGGTTTAACCCGAATATGTATGATCGGATTAAAGAAGAAATTAATCGATTACTTGATGCGAAATTCATAAGACCTTGCAGGTATGCGGAATAGATATCCAACATCGTGTCGGTGTTAAAGAAGAACACCGGTAAGATTAGAGTTTGCATTTATTTCAAAATTTTAAATAGAGCTACTTCTAAAGATGAATATCCTATGCCCATAGCCGATATATTGATTAATGATGCCTCCGGTCATAGAGTTATTAGTTTTCTTGATGGTAATGCGGGATACAGCCAAATCTTCATGGCCGAAGAGGATATGTCTAAAACTGATTTTAGATGTCCAGGTTTTGTAGGATTGTTTAAGTGGGTTGTTATGACTTTTGGTTTAAAGAATGCGGGCGCCACATATCAAAGAGCTATGAACTTTATCTTTCATGATTTACTTGGTATTATCATAGAGATTTACATAGATGATGTGGCGATCAAATCGGCCGCTTTAGATTCTCACTTGACCGATTTGCAACTTGCCTTAGACCGAATGTGTCGTTTCGGTTTGAAAATGAATCCACTCAAATGTGCTTTTGGTGTATCAGCCAGAAATTTTTTAGGCTTCATAATTCACGAAAAAGGCATAGAGGTAGATCCTAAGAAGATAGAGGCAATTAGGAATGTGCAATTGCCTACTTGCAAGAGAGAGTTGCAAAACTTCTTAGAAAAAGTGAATTGTTTAAGGCGATTCATTTCTAACTTGTCGGGAAAGATTAATGCATTCACTCCTATTCTTCGGCTAAAGAATGAGGCTGAATTTATTTGGGGAGCAAAACAACAAGAAGCTTTTGAGAAGATCAAAGAATACTTGTCTTCACCGCCGGTGCTTAGGGCACCAAAGGGAGGAGTCCCTTTCCATCTTTACGTAGCGACCGAAGACTTTTTGACACAAGAAGCCGAAGGAAAGGAGTATGTGATCACGTATGTGAGCCGACGGTTGATTGGTGCGAAAACAAGGTACACCCTCATCGAGAAACTATGTTTTTCCTTATATCATGCTTGCACTAAGTCGAGACACTATTTGTTATCTAGTACTTGTGTGGTTGCTTGTCAAACTGATGTTATTAAACATATGTTGCATAGGCCGATTTCTAGTGGTAGGCTTGGTAAATGGGCTTATGCATTGATTGAGTATGATTTGGCTTATGAGTCGTTGAAATCTATGAAAGGCCAAATTGTCGCTAATTTCATTGTTTAACATCGGATTGATTTAGAACATGATTTAGATGTTGCTTACGTTACTTTTAACCCTTGGAAATTATATTTTGATGGATCGGTGTGTAAAGAGGGTCAAGGTGTTGTGTGGTTTTAATATCTCCTCATGATGCATGCTTTGAATTCTTGAACCGATTAGAGTATGATTGCACCAATAAGCAAGCCGAATATGAAGCATTGTTATTCGGTTTAGAGATGTTGGAGTCCATAGGGGTTAAGCATGTAGAGACTTTCGGTGATTCGTTGTTAGTAGTGCAACAAATTTTTGAAAATTTTCAATGCTTAGATAGATAATTGAGTGCCATCTAAGATAAGTGCCTAGATATCATTAGAAGAATGGATGAATTCAACATACACCATGTGCCTAGGCTAGAAAACAGTGAGGCCAATGAGTTGGCCCAACAAGCATCGGGTTACAATGTTAGTAAAGAAAGATTTTAAGTCAATAAGAAACCGATGCTTGAGGTATTGAAGCTAGACCATTCAGATACTAGCACATCAAGCTGTAATGGTGCCAAATCGCTTGATTGGAGATCACCCATAATTTCATATATTCGTAGTCCAACCCAAAGTGTGGATAAAAAGGTTCGGCATGTAGCTTTTAAATATACTTTGATTGATGGTGATTTATACCGCCGAACGGGAGATGATTTACTGTTGAAATGTTTGGGTGAGGATGAAGCCAAAGTGGCTATGGGAGAAGTTCATGAGGGCATTTGTGATACGCATCAATCGGCTCTAAAAATAAAATGGTTGCTAAGAAGAGCTGGGTTCTATTGGCCAACCATGATTGCCGATTATTATCGTTACTACAAGAGGTGTGAGGAGTGCCAAAAGTTTGGCAATATTCAATTGGCGCCCGCTGCCATGATGAACCCCATTATAAAACCATGGCCATTCCGAGGATGGGGATTGGATTTCATAGGGCAAATATATCCTCCGTCTTCGAAAGGACACCGCTTCGTGTTAGTAGCAACGGATACTTCACCAAATGGACCGAAGCAGTGGCTCTCAAGAACATGACGCACAAAGAGGTAATCAAGTTCCTTACCAAGCATATTATTCATAGATTCGGCATATCGTAAACTTTGACTACCGACCAAGGTACTTCCTTTACGTCCGGTCATGTCAAAGAATTTGCCGAATCCAATGGGATTAAGGTACTCAACTCATCTCCATATTATGCTCAGGCCAATGGTCAGACCGAGTCTAATAATAAGACGTTAATTAGACTCATTAAAAAAAAGATAGAAGATCATCCCAAGAGGTGGCATGAAGTCTTATCGAAAGCTTTGTGAGCTCATCAGATATCTAGGCACGGGGCAACTAAGGTAACACTTTATGAACTTGTGTATGGGCAAGAGGCCGTCTTATCCGTCGAGGTAAATCTAGGGTCTCTAAGATTAGCCAAACAAAATGATTTATCCACCGATGAGCATAGAGCTCTAATGCTAGACAATATCGATGAAATCACCGATAAGCGTTTGAATGCCTTGAAAGATATTGAGAGAGACAAGGTTAGAGTTGCTAGAGCCTACAATAAGAAAGTGAAAGTCAAAACTTTTCAGGTGGGCGAATTGGTTTGGAAAACTATTCTGTCCGTAGGTTCAAGAAGCAACAAGTTCGGAAAATGGTCTCCTAGTTGGGAAGGGCCATACCGAATAGTGAAAATCATCGCCAGAAATGCATACATAGTGGAAAATATGAGTGAAGAATCATTGCCTGGGACTCTTAATGGCTAATACTTGAAAATGTATCACCCAAGTGTATGGCAAGAAGCTTAGAGGAAGAATGGCCAATATAAAGGATATCATCGCCAAGAACGGTGCAATGGTCGATGAGTTGAAAAAACCATCGCCCTTAGGTGTTTTTGGGTGCTTAGAATGCTTTATGGTGTAGAGACTTCACCAAAAAGCAGGGGGGCATATGTTGACATCCAAAAATGGCCTAATCGGAGTGTCTGGTACAATGCCGGAGCCTCCGATAAGCCCTCTCGGGTTTGGGCACTTTTGCCCACCGGAGTATCCGGTATGGTGCCGGACTGTCCGGTAGGCCTTCTCAAGTTTGGGGCACTCCGCCCACCGGAGTGTCCGGCACTTTGCCGGATTGGCCGGTAAGCCCTCTCGGGTTTGGGTACTCGGTCCACCGGAGTATCCGGCACTGTACCGGACTGTCCGATAAGCCCTCTCGGGTTCCGGTGTTTTGTACACCGAAATGTCCGGTACAGTACCGAAGGGTCCGACAAGCCCTCTCGGGTTCCTGGATTTACACGACGGAACCTCTGGCATCATACCGAAGTGTGCGGCACTTTACCAGAAACTTCGGTAGTGTCGATTTAGGAAAGTTTTTAGCAGATCAATTCCAAATTCTTTCCTAACTTTGGCGATCTGTTACCTTGCAGGAGAAGACCATCCCACCTCTATAAATCAGAGGCTCATGGCCGGTTGAAGGGATCCCAATCGATCAAATCATTTGCCTTTACACTTTGCGTTTCTCTAACCCTAATCCCCTCACTCGACCCCTGTTTGTTGTTCTTTCTTCGTCCCGGCAACGTTTGAGGACGATCCGACTGGCCTGATCAAGCCCGAATCAACCCTAAGACAATCCTCCTCCGACGGGGTCTCTCCCAAGGCGGGATTTTCCAGATGCTGCCCTAACCCGGTGTTGAAGAGACCCCGGCGTTCCCGCACACAGACGTGCGAGCGGTGTGTCGGCCCGGACCCGATTCGGCGTCAATAAGAGTGTTGACGGAGAAGGGGTGCTTGTTGATCTGCATCTCTTTAAGACTCAATCATCTCTCGTTAAGGGCTGATTGGACCTATCGACAGAAAACATTGCAATCATTAATAGCATGAGAATAAGAGTTATGCCATTTACAATATACAACCTTAATGTATCTTCCTTTGTGTAGCTCATCAAATATCTTGTCACACTTAGCCATATCAAAGGAGTATTTCAAATCATCTTTCCGATTCTTATGAACTGGTTTGAGCGAATCACAAGCAAACGATTTGGCCTTAGAGGGCCAAATGAACTCGGCAGCCAAAATGTCATTGGAATCATCATCGGAGCTATCTGAATCACATTCCACGACGTGCACGCTACGGCGGGTTTTATAATCATGTTTTATTTCTTTGCTTCGGCTTTCTTGAGCCGAAGCTCTTTGTTGGAGGTGAGTGAATGTGAGAAAATCGTATCCCTCTAACTTTTCTCGAAGTGCGACCATAAACCACTAAAACCAAAGTCGGCTAAATCCTTTTCAGAAATTGTCAAATTAAAGCATCGGTCCTTAACATCTCTAAACTGCCGAAGATAATCAACGGCGGGTTCATCTTTTCCTTGCCGAACCAATGTCAAATGTGACAACTTTAACTCGTTGTCCCCGAAATAAAAGTGACATGAAATTTATGCTCTAAAGACTCTCAAGTATAAAGACAATGATGAAAACCAAGAGAAAGCGGTTCCGGTTAGTGATAAAGAAAACAAACATACTTTCAAAGCCTCACTAAAACCCGCTTCTTCTAGTTATGCTACATATTGAATAATGCGCTCCCAAGTGATTTTGCTATCTTCGCCATTGAATTTGATGAAGTCGGCAACACTCCATCTTACGGATATGGGACCGAATCAAAATACGCGGGGTATGGTTTTTAATAAATTCGGTCTCTCCACTTAAGGTCTACGCTTAGCGTTTCCCAAAATTGTTTGTTGAAATCCTCCTTAATGCGCACCATATATTCTTCTATGTTGGTAATGGGTGGCCTAGTGGGTGCGACCAATGGTGAAGAGTGTAGGCTTGTCTTCACGGCACTAAACAATTCATTAGGAACGGGGCCCTGAGGGATACCCGTACCGCTCGATGGGATATGTGGCATGCTATATGCAACGGTACGGTAAGGAGAGACAAACGTAGTCAATTCATTCAATCGGCTAGTAGCCGGATTAGAGACACTAGTGATCGGCTCTATGCTAGCGAGAGACACTACCAAATCGTTAGTTTGTACAAGAGAAGGAAAACTTGATTGTCCACTAAACGAGTTCAACGGCATGCCATACAGAGGTTATTCTATACTAGCAGTGGGCACCGATGTACTAATAGGAGGACCTGCATGTGCGACATGAGATGCTGATGCAACACTAACATTCTTAGACTTAGACGTGTTTTCTTGAATTATGTATTGCATATCATTCGTTAAGACCTTCTTCATATCGGCAAAATAATATGAAAGGTTTTTTAAAAGTAACAGGAGGGTGTGAAGATGTCCTTACATTGGCAGCACCCATGGCCGCATTGTTGTCGGCGGTCGAAAGAACGGGCTCCTTCATTTGAGGGATCACGCCTTGGCGGTCCTTCTTGAAACACGCCAAGTACTCCTGCAGCTCCCGCTCCTCACGCCCTTGCGCGCCTCCTCGAAGGCCTTCCGGCGTTCTAAGAACGCCTTGCGTGCCTCCTCGGGCAACTCCTCCAAAGATGGCATAGCGATGTTCGTCGTGGAAATCTTAGAGTTCATGATGGAAAACGACGATTCGGTTTATGCAATCGGAATCACTCGTTCCCAGCGGGGTCGTTAAAAAGTGTGTTGATGCTTAAATCGGATCCGGGCCAATACATCGCTCGCACGTTCGTGTGAGGGAACGTCGGCACTTCTTCAACACTGGGTTTGGACAGCACCTAGACAACCCCGCCTCGGAAGGGACCCCGTCGGAGTAAGATCGTCTTAGAATTGATCCAGGCTCGGTCAGACCAGTCGGATCGCCTGCGGTCGTCACCGACGCGAAGGAAGAAGAACACGAGAGGTCGAGTAAAGAGATTAGGGTTTGAAGAAGAACAAAAATGTAAGACAAATGATATGATCGATTGGGATGATCCTCAACCAGCCATGGGCCTCTGTTTTATAGAGGTGGGATGATCTTATCCCGCAGGGCAACTGATCCCTCAAGTTTGGAAAGAAATTGGAATCAATCTGCTGAAAACTTTCCAAAATCGACACCATCGGAGTGTCCGATAAAGTGCCGGATACTCCGGTGACCGAAGTCTCCGGTAGAATGCCGGAGTATCCGTCGTGTAAATCCAAAAACTTGAGAGGGCTCACCAGACAGTCTGGCATCCTATCGGACACTTTGGTGGGCAAGTGCCCTAACTCCAGTGGGCTCACCGGACACTCCGGTACTATGCCAGACACTCTTCGGTGGCTGAAGTGCCCCAACTCGAGAGGGCTCACCGAGCATTCCGATACTATACCGATACTTCGGTGGGCGAAGTGCCCCAACCCGATAGGGCTTGCCGGACACTCCGGCAATGTCAGACACTCCGATGGCCCTGATTTTTGAGTGTCAACAGAAATAAAAGAAAAAAAATCCTCCACCAAGTCATCCCCAGTCCCAACTGCCGGATGGGCCCACAAACGCTTACTACAATGACAACTGGGACCTACTAACACGGGTATGAACGTTGGGCCCCACCTCTTGTCAGCACTCAGCAGCTACTCGGAGGCATGTCTGATCCTGATCCGATGAGTGTACACTGTAGTATTGTGCAGTTCTATATGCCCTGCATTTTAATCAGCTTGGCTAGTTATTAGTACAAGTTAACTGGTACTCCTACGCTAAATGACTAAAACTCACACCTTTAGCCGCGTGGGATGAGCTTGGGCTTGGCATTCGATAACAAAGAAATGGCTCATTTGATGGCTTGCAGCGATTATATGCTATAAATCTTACTCATGTGACTCTTAGGATCTTAGTACACATAAAACTGAAGTAACATATAAATTGTTATCTAAAATTTTCATAGAGGTCAGGAAATAAATAGCCGGCTATTGCTTTCGCTGTAGCCCGCTATAGCTGATTTTTGACTATCCTGATATTTGTCTTCGCAGTCCAAATTAGCTTCTATAGCCTGCTATATCTCGCTATAGCTCCCGTTATTAGCTTTTTCAGATACCATTTGTTAAATGGTTTAGCCCGCTATTTTTTTCATGATAGAGGTGGAATTGAATATGCTGGATAGCCAAATACTGAACTTGGTAATGTTCATATTGGTTTTCAGAAATCAATGACAAGAATCTTAAAAATTTTAATATTACCTTTAACGACTATGCAGTCAACAAAACTGAAAATGATTTGACAAAATATGAAACGAAAGGCTTCACTCTTAGTCTTTATTTATGGTCTGCCTGCAGACCAAGTCAAGTTTAATTGAAGGTGTCTGGCAGCTCATCTTCACTATGAGACCAGGAACAGCATACCCCATTCAGGTCAAGTAAACAAACATGCTTGTTGGAAAATTCATGTTTCAGCAACAATATGTATGGATATATGACAAAATTTATTGTCAATTCACATCTCCTGCAGAAAACATTTGTTTGGAGTCGACGCATTCATGATATTTCAGGATGTTTACCTCTGAACTGATAATCCAAGGTGACCAATGTTGTCCGGTTCTGAGAATGTTTTGGGGATCTGAAAGTTAAGGTAATTTTCTGTGCCAATACCACCTGAACCCCAACTTTACATGGTGCTTTAAAGATTTGGATTATTTATATCTAATCCAACTACATCCGCTTATGATTTATATCACCCAATCCTGTCACATCATTTATTATTATCTTTAGTGTAATATTATGTCCCTTGGCTGAACTAATTGCATTCTACATTGTATAAAGCGCTTCATTGGGTTTTACATGCTTGAACTCAAGAAAGGTATTTGTATCATGTTCAAAGGATGTTCATGTATGCTTTAGGTTTCCTCTGATAATGAAATAGGAAGTAAAGATTTAGTGCATCAATTGAACTGATGTTGACCAATTGTGGAAGGTGTATTAAACTGAAGGAATAGATTGGCCAAGCCTCATATATTTTTCGGTGTTCTTTTGTTCTTTTCACCATAAAAAGTTATTTAGTATCCAATACAAATTAAGTCATGCATGCTGCAAGGGACAACAAAAGGTTGTGACTATCGTCTGGAAGAGGTTCTGATATAAAGCGTATGATGTCGAATCTCAAATTTGCAGTATTATTGGACAATAGAAAACCAAGTGCTATAGGTTGTTTCGTATTCAGAAACTCATCTAACTATACTTAGTGTTTTTATTATATTTCTATGCTTTTATGATAAACTAGGACAGAACATGGTACCTTCGTAGCATTACAACAGTGGACAGTATCGTGAACAGCAAAAATTAGAGGTGAAGACATGGAAGTTCATTGCCTTATCCTTCTTTTAACTGCTGTTATGCTCCAGGACCGAACATCCAGATAAATCTGTATATTTAACATTTACGAGACTGTTCAAAATTTACTGAGTGTTATACTCCTTTTCATACTAAATATGGATGGAAATGGAAATATAATTCTTGCACTGCCATAAGAAGAGTAAACTAAAACAGTGCTGGTATTATAGTGCTTGTACCAGACAAATCCTATCTTATTGCTCAATGTTTTCTGCAAAACCAAGATCAGGCAGAAGCAACTATTGAGCATGGAAACTGCATTCTCTTCCGTTTTGACAGAGCAGCATTCTCTTTCAAGCTTCTTGGAGACGAGGCAAAGGTTGGCTTGCTACAACATACTTGTCCATCTCTGGCAACATATGTATTTCAAGGGGAAACAATGTAGAACTGATATTATTTTACTAACTTAACAAAACAAAGCTTTCATGATTACGAACATACCTGCCATGAGTTGTGAAACTAGTCTCTTGGTTTAGCATAAGTATATAGTGAAGAAAGCTTATAACCTTTTGTCCCTTCTACAAATAGCATGGGATTTGCCTGCTTATATTTCATCATCTTTTCACAACAATCTTTAGTGCATGGAACCAAATTCGTCCTTTTTTTTTTTTTGAACCGAAAGACAGTGAAAGAGTCCCCTGCTATGAAGGATTTTATTTAATAAAACAGTGCAAGAGAGGTACTTAGAATGGGAGAAAAAATGAAAGACAGAAAAGAGTCTAAACTACTGTACAGGACCAAGGAAAAAAACAAAGCTAGAAGCCAGGGAAGAGCATTTAAAGGAAGAATGTTTCAAAGAGTCTTTCATTTTGTGAGCTTGTAACATGCCTTCGTCCCTGAATTATTTTTCCATCCAAACTTTGTTGTCAGCTATATCTATAGGGACAGGAATAAATGTGGTGTTATTACAGCTTCAACTATCTGTTACCACAACAATTGGACAAAGCTGACTATGCATTATGTTTGTCTGCTAAACAGGCCATAGATTATTTTAATTCAAGTACCAAAGGAGTCAAAGTTGATCCAAACATTCTAGTCGGAGAATGGCAACTATTGTGGGCCTCAAAGGTTAGACAATTCTTGCCATAAATTTCTTAATGTTCTATTTAAACATAGCATAAAGATCTAAACTTGTGTAAGTAAAATTTTTCTGGAATATTTTCTGTTACTCTGTAAATTATCAGTTAAAAATTTGTGTATTATTTACACTATACGAATATGTTTTCAGTAGGGGTTATCCCAGTTCTTATCACAAAAAAAAAGTAAGCATTAGGGTGGCGTTTGTATTTGTGGAAATGAACGGTGGGTTTGAGATTGGGAAATAAATGGATGGCTAAGGTGTAATATAGGATTAGTGAATGATCCAGACCACTTTTTCCTTTCCTTCTATCCCAAGATTCATTTCCCTGAATCCAAACGTCAACTAGAGTTTTTTTTTTTTTTTGAGAAAAGTCTACCTATATGGCGCAGGATTCTTATGAGTATGACAATAGAAAAGCTGTGTTATTCGTGACCCATGGTTGCATAACGACTTGAGGTCGAACGCTACTTTTTTCATACCTTTTGGAATCCTGATAAAAAGCCCTTTTTTGGTGCAGACTCAAGGTCAAAGCTTGTCATCTATTGTGTCTGGGCCTCAAGGGCATCCAGTTTTTTCCGAGAAGTTAAAACCTTGCAAAGTGATAGTCTAATACACCAGTGTGTACCTTGGCATGTGGCACCTCTACACTTAGATTATAGATGAGAATGGCCAACTGAAGAATTCGGTTAGCCCTTTTCCATTTGCCAGCCTCAATGCAAGCGGTAACATATGGTAAGTATGTAGGTCCTGCATGAATATATGTTTTTGCTCGTCGTTTAGTTCTTTTTTTTCTGTCCAAATCTATCTTAAGTCTTAACCATTTGAAAGTTGGTTTACTTTCAACCCTTCAGTATAAGTTTACAACAATACTAGAAATATGACGCGGCAACAGATGGCCCTTCATTGAATTTGTCGGTTTTGTTAGAGATATATGTATATGTTTGTACTTTCAGTTTTCTCTGTGAGGTTTTGTGTATATTTCTCTCACCTGTACCTCTACATATTAGGGCTCATAGCCTCCTTTATGAATACAAGTGCTATTCAAAACATGGTATACAGAGCCAGACAATAGGGTTAGGGTTTTTTTCTCTCTCCCATATCTTTTTTTTCTTCTCTACAAATTGCACTTGCGTGACCACAGATCTGCTTCTTCGGTCGTCGTCAAGCTTATCTGCTGACGGATCGGCTTCCACCGGCGTCGGATCGGCCTCTCCTGGTCGCGTCCGGCTGCCTATTTGTTTAGCCGAGCCCGACTGCAGCCCTCTTCTTTGGCGACGCCACTACCCGACTACGGCCGCCGTCGTCCTCTTCGTCAGCCCCATCGCTCGAGCCGTTGGTCCCGCTGCCGACTCGGTCAGTCTGCTTTGTCGCTGACTCGAGCCCCGCCTCCCGTCGTCTCCTTCGATGCCCGTCACCAACTCGAGCCCCGGCCACCGCCGTCTCGTCCGACCCGTGCTGCCCAGATCCGTGCCGTAGGTCGTCTGCGCCACTTGGATCCGCGCTGTCGACTGCCCAGATCCACGCCGTCAGCCGCCGTCCACTGCCGGTGCTCGATCTGCTGCTGCCGCCGCTCACTCCCTGTTTTCGGTCGATCACAACCGCACCGGTCGATCACAACCGCAGTGGGCTGTTCGGGGGGCTTTTTGTTGGGTTTAGGTAAACCATAAAAAATATTGTTTTCTGTTTCGTGACTTGTTGTCACTGTTTCGAACAACGAGAAAAAAAAACTCGCGCCGCTTTTCCCTTGCGCTCTCGCCATCGCCCGCCACTGCTCATCTTGCGCTCTCGTCGTCGTTATGACTCAGTCGTCACCATCTTTAGGCGGGGTTCTTGTTCTGCGATGTCCGGTAGTTTTCAATGGCACCAATTACTGCGAATAGGTACGTCGGATGCGCATTCACATATGCGGTCTTCGCTTATGGGATTTTCTCACTGTGGAATTCCAGTATCCAGCTTGTCCGCCGCCTGTTGGGCCGCTTGTCTTCCCAGAGAAGGCTACAGATGCAAAGAAGAAGAAGCTCACTGATGATTATAATGATGTTCAGGCTTCTTACAAGTCTCAGCTCGGTGCTTACAAGATGTGAATGGATTAGGATGCTCGCCCTTCTTCCATTCTCACTTCTAGTATAGAGGATCGTTTTGCCGTAGAGATCGTGAATTTTGAGACTACACATTAGATGTGGGATTTTCTTCGTTACCGCTATGAGCCATCAGATCAGTCACTGTATATTGCTGCACTTCGTCAGGAGCACCTTCTGCAGTAGGGAGATGCCTCAGTAGAAGACTTCTATGCTTAGCTCTCCACTGTTTCGCGTCAGCTTGATGATCTGTCTCCGCCACTTTCACCTAGCACGTGTCAGTCATGCAAAGGTCAGTAGACTACACTGGAGGTTCGTCGTCTTTATGAGTTTTTGACCAGGCTGTGTGCTGAGTTTGAGCCTATGCGTGCTCAGCTACTTGCTCATCACCCTTGTGTTTCTCTGATGGATGTTTTTGCTGCTATTCGTGATGAGGAGACACGTCTTCGTAATGCTGGTTTGTTGCAGTCAGCTTCAGTTGTGGTTGCTCGGTCTGCCTATCGGCTTCGTAATGAGCTCACCAAGCATGTTGGTGTTGATATTTATTATACACGGGCACAGGTTCAGGAGGGAATTGTTGCTCCTCGATACGTGCCTTTAGAGTTGTAGTTGGCTGATTTCTTCATGAAGGCACAGACTCGACATCAGCAAGCTTTTTCCTCTTCAAACTCAGTGTTGTCGATCCACCATGAGTTTGAAGGGGGTGTTAGAGATATGTATATGTTTGTACTTTTTTTTCTCTGAGGGGTTTTGTGTATATTTCTCTCACCAGTACCTCTATATATTGAGGCTCTTAGCCTCCTTCATGAATACAAGTGCTATTCATAACAGGTTTCTGTGGCAGAACCGCTCAAAAAACACAGGACGACTCGCTTAAGATAGACCTCGGGTGATATTAAACAACAATACCCAAATAGTACAACACGAGTGATAATATAAAATATAAAAAACCGATTAACGTCTTAAAGTAGAGTTCAAGTGGTCTTAGGAGAGATAAGTTTAAAACAGAGTTTAAAACATAGCAGAAGTGATACAGAACTGATACGACGGTTTCTTAATATGAAACATATCTTGCCCTAAGACATGCTTCAATCCTCGCGACTGAAGTTCGGTGAGGAGGGAACCAGCTCACAGGACCAGTTAGCCGAGGATTCGCCTTCTCACACTCTCTTGTCGCAACAGCTACACCAGCTACCTGCAGAAAGAGCTACAACACAACAAAAAGGGGCAACAACAAACCGTGAGTACTAATTACTCAGCAAGACTTACCCGTCAAAAATGGCCAACTACAGCCGACTCCTAAGCATAAGGGGCTGACTCAGGATGGCAATTTGCATAAAACATAGCACTATCAGTAGATCCTTACTTTCAACTATTAGCGATAAGTTCAGTTCACGAAATGTAAATTTAATTTGCACTATAAACAATAGCAAGCATGGTTGCCAAGCAATTACCTATAATTAAGCAAACAAATCATATTAATATTATTATTAGTCTAGTTGTTACTACGACATGACGCAGTGAACAAGTGGTACTCGTTACAGTGAGGGGCAGCGATTATAATCGATTTACAACAGCTGGGAAAAATCTGAAGTACATGACACATACGCGCTTCCCAGAAGCCACACGTAGCCACCTTTCAAAACAACAACATAGGATCGGCTCGAGGCCTACCGCTCTTAAGCACATGGTCTTACATGCGATCACCACACCAGGTGCATCCATGGTTAGATCGAAGGCTTTTCTCTACTACTCTGCCGAAAGAGAGGTAGGGGGACGTCCAACCACTACGGTATTGAGCTACATCAGTTTTCTGGGTCCCATGTCTCCAGTATGCGTTCGGTACTGTTCAAACTTACTCAACAGAGCCACACTCGAATCGGTCCACAACCCACAGACGGGGCTACCACCGCGAAAGCCCAGCCTTCTCAAACCCTCCTATACACTATCCCCGCCCGGTTTCAGGTTTATTCAAGTGTGGGATAAAATAAAACCTATAGCTCGCGAGTGAGGTTTCTCATTCACTCGACTTTTACCATTTATTAGAACTCATAGCCTAGCTCTACATCGAGTTACCTGTACCAATATACTATACACTCAATAGAGGTAAGTGGCACTATCATGCATCCTAAAGTTTCAAACAACTCCTACAACTTAATGCACAATACATTAACCATACAATACATTGTGATAAAATGAAAATTTAAAACAGGGTTAATACACCAGGGCTTGCCTTCGGTTTGCTGAGAGTTAGCACAAACAAGCGAGATATCTTTAGTGACGGACATCTCTAGAAAACTAGAGCAAGTTACTGGTCTTTCACATCGTTTCCTAAGTGCATGAAATGATATGAGAGCGTGATTAGTTATGCACCTAATAAAATTATAGGGTTTTAAACTGGTCATCGCATGCGACGTTAAATTCACATGCGATGATATGCTTATGAATGCATATGACCAGGACTGGTATGCGAATGTGTTCATGTGAATTGAGTTTATTAAATTTAACTCGCTATCTGCAATTATGTGGCAAAGTTCTGATTTTTACCTAAAATAATGAATTTCTATACTATACTAAATAGTTCATAATAGGGAAATTACTTCTAAATTTCCTTAGTATGGTTCTTGAAGGCATAAACTACAATTTTAGTTGCTCATAATATTAATAGGGTTATAAACTATTTTCTGAACAAATTTTACAATTTATTATTAACCTATGAATTTATAATGAATTAATCCCTAGCTAAGAGTAAACAATCATTTAAAAATAATCTACAGGCACATAAATTCTAATAAATTTTAGGGTGACAGAATATAATCATTAGAGGCTAAAAATAAATTTTTTACAATTTAATTATGCATGAAAAATGATGACATGCACAACTGCTTAATGCATATTATTTAATTATTTGAATTATTACTAATGTAGAAAATGCAACTTTGATAGTTCTAAAATATTCTACATGATGAGAGGACTCCAACGGTATATTATTTTTCTTATAAGATTTAACAGTTTTCTGCGCAATTAATAAATGATTTCTGAAAAAAATCAAACTCCCAGCAAAAAATGAGCCACATGGCGGCCTCTGGGGCTAGGCCACAGGGGCGACCAAACAGTAGGCCGCACGGGATTCGGCCGTGGCCACAAAGGATCCCGGCGCTTGGGTCTCGGCTCGGTCGAGCCAGCCAGTCGGCCATTGCGGCCGGTGGCCAGAGCGCGGTGGCGCCGCTCCAAAGGCAGCTGGCCGACAGCGGCCGTGGCCTGTCTTCGCACCACCGTGGCCACCGTCAACAGGAGAGTCTAGAGGGGTGGTCACCGGCGTGGGGAACTCACCGGAGGAGCTTGACGGCGACAAGCGGCTCGGTCAGAACTTCGGTGAGGCCGTGAGCTCGGCTCGGTTGACGAAATCCGAAGGGGCTTGCTCCTAGAGCTTGAGGACGACCAGGAGAAGACCGGCGTCGAGGTTGTCATCAACGAAAGGGACCAAAAGGTGGTTGGCAACGGTAAGGTGGCGTGGCCGACAGACGTCTGCGAGGAAAAACTCGATTTCCTGAGCAAACACCCAAAATCTTGCCCGGTTTCTTGACCATAGAGCTGAGGTAGGTGCTGGACTACGGGATTGCGAAAGGAATCAAAGAAAACTTTACCGAAAAGGCGCCGGATTGGGGACGCTTGGCCGGTTGTTCGAAGAACAAGGATATGGGGAAAACACCAAATCCGTCGAGCTCGGCGCATGGATGGAGGAGAGATGGCCGTGGGAGCTGGAGGACGGTGTGGCGCATCTCTTGGTCGTGGACTCGGACTCCCAAGGCGGCCAGAGAAGCTGCTCCGCGATGGGGGAGGGGTGCTCGGCCGCGAGAGAGCGAGAGAATGAGGGAGAGAGAGAGAGCACCAGCCGTGGAGGGGAGACATAGGGGGGCTCGTGTCCCTTGCGCTCCCAACAAGGTGTCATGGCCGGCTTGCATGTGCGCCAAGCGGGGAGGCGCGCTGGCGGCCAGAGGTTGGGGAAGAGGCGCACCGGGAGGCTGACAGGCGGGCCCCGGCTGTCAGAGTGCTCCTCTCCAGCCTCACTGCTTAAGCACATTGTGCATAGTGAAAAGATGAGCAAACGATCTCGAAACGAGTTGAAATTTGGTAGAACTGTTCTTCAACATGTGGTCTACAAGATAACCAACATGAACAGGTTCTTGCAAAGTAGGATGAAAGATATTGAATTTCTAAATAGGTTAAATGATAAGGAAACTTGGGAAATCTGCTGAAAAGCATATCAATTAACCAACTTTTAGGGTCTTAAGTAAATATCTCCGGAGCTCCGATGTGAACAAAACTTGGTAGAGATGTTCTTAACAAGGTCTTCTACCATCCCACCGACATGAACACGCAATTTCACAAGGAATTGAAAGATATTGAATTTCGAAACTGGTTATCCGATAAGATGACTTGGAAAAAGTCTGCTGAATGCAGATCAAGTAACCAAATTCGATGCTTTGGAAGAATTACCTCCCGAACTCCTAACAATGTGAAACATTACAGATCAGTAGAACAGAGATAGATAAACAGCTTTTATTTTAGACTCTTGTTGAATTTCGCACTAGATTTGAAACTACAGGATTTGGAAGATTGATACTCGTTAAGAATTCGGAGTTTCGGTTTGGAGTCAAGTTTGAAAAGTTGGGCCAACTTTAGAGTAATTCCATTCCAAAATTTGGTTTCCCCTACTTCATAACTTCAGAACTTTTTGAAAAATTCTGAACTTACTCTCTTTGGGAAAATTTGAAAGCATGAAATGTTATGGTTTCACATGGATTTCCACATCAAATCCAACATCAAACTTAAGAAATTTATCATCCAACGGGTCAATACGTGCAGCTATATCCTACTCACAACCGAAACCGAACGTGCCCATAAAACACTCGGCAAAATGTTTGCCGAGTGCCACCCACGGCAAATCTCACTCGGCTTAGCTTGTGACGGCAAACAACTGTTTGTCGAGTACTTTTTGTCGTGCACTTTGCCGAGTGCCGTATCGACACTCGACAAAAAAAAGCACTCGGCAAAATTTGAACCGGAAAAGGGCAAAAAAAATTTTTAATCGGGAGGGCCTCACATTTTTCGCACTAGCCGATCGCGATAATTTTTGCAAATCAGCCGATCGCCGGTTTTCGAATTCGAACCCGCGACCTCCCCCTCGCCCGCGACCCCCTCTAACCACTGCACCACACTGTCACTTTTGTTTAGATTCTATTTTAATTCCACACATATTATACTAAACTGCGTGTAAATTGCTTGTTTGAGGCCCTAAACGAATTAAAATCAAAAAGTTGTCAACTACAAACTTTCATAACTTTTCGAGATCTACAACTTTTATTTTAGTAGTTTCTCCATCCGAGGTCGTTTACAAAATTTGAATTTCAAATTTAAAAAATTCAAATATAGTTTTCGATAACAAGATGATTTCAAATCAAAAGTTGTCAACTACAAAGTTTCCTAATTTTTCGAGATCTACAACTTTCATTTTGGTTGTTTCTCCATCCGAGGTCGTTTGAAAATTTTAAATTTCAAACAAAGTCTTTGCCTAGCGTTTTTTTCACTCGGCAAACAGTTATTTGCCGAGTGTCTTTTGTTTTACACTCGGCAAACAAAAAACACCTGATTTTTTAAAGTACATTTGTAGTAGCAAATTAATTTAAATTAAAAAGTGTTCAACTACAAAGTTGTATAACTTTTCAAGATCTATAACTTTTATTTTGGTCATTTGTTCATCCGACATAGTGATAGTAATATTGTTCAAAAATCTTATATACTTTTCTAGTTTCATGAAACTATATTAAAGATGTAGATTTTGCGAACAACGTTATTATCGCTTTGTCGAATGAAGAAATGGCCAAAATAAAACTTGTAGATCTTGAAAAGTTATACAACTTTGTAGTTAAAAACTTTTTCATTTGAATTAATTAGCTGCTTCAAAATGTGCTTTAAAAATCTGTTGTTTCTTGTTTACCGAGTGTAAAACCAAAAACACTCGGCAAATTTTGTCGAGTGCAAAAAAAATCACTGTGCAAAACCAAAAACACTCGGCAAATATCTTGTTTGCCGAGTGAAAAGAAAAACACTCGACAAATAAAAAAGTTTGCCGAGTGCTTTTATTTTGCCGAGTGTTTTTCGCGTAGCTCTCGGCAAAAAGTTGTTTGCCGAGTGCCCGAAGAATTACACTCGGCAAACCACCTAGCACTCGGCAAACATTCGTTTCCGGTAGCGACTGTATCTGCAGATCAGAATCACCTCAAAATCCAATTATGTAAAATGCAGGCTTTGACGAAAATTTGATATCCACAGATGATATGAGGGTTCAGGGATTAAACAAATTGAGTAGGTATAGTATCATACCTTTATTTTCTGATCTTTGTATTTATCCTCCAGTCCATACATGGTAATTTTATAAGTCATCTATGTCAACTAATTATTTGAAAACATAACAACATATTGTGAAAGAAATAGAAATAGACTTGAATTAATCGTTGATAATATAAAAATTGGGACGATCAACATAGCAGGGCATAAAGCTATCCGAGCTGCTCGTTCTTTAGCGCCCTTTCTTAGGCGTGATACACCCAGTCATGAGGAAGTCACCTAGATGTTTGTGAAGAAGGTACATCGCATACACATTGCAAAGGTTTTGCAGCTGCTCCTTCACCCCATGTCCAGAAATGTCCTGCGGTAGCTTGTCGATGAACCTAACACCATACGAACAAACCATGACATGAATAACTTTTTCCCTCAAAAAAGTTAAATAAGAAAGGCAACAGAAGAAGACACTAATAATCAGCAGGATGTGAGCTACTGACCTCGGCCACATCTAGGGACCGCTCAAAGAACCCTGCAAGTCATAGAATCGTAATGAATTCCAAATGGATTTTTGAAGCTAAATAATATTTGAGGAAACAGTCATGATTTCAGTAATAACCTTGTATGCCAGAGGGATTCAGTCACTCTTCAGCTGTTGAGAGACATGACAAAATATTAGTTTTTGAATTGTGATAATCAGTACAAGTTAATAGCCTCCTGATGGAGCTTGCAACGAAACCAAATACCCAGCTTTTAGTGCATATCAACATGTTGCCTTGCAGTAGTCAATTGAGAAACAGTCTTACATTAGAATCTTTGCAACCTGCAGAATACCATTCGCCAAAACTGAGTAAAAGAAAGCAGATTAACAATAAAGGGAGCCGGTGGAAAGCAATATGAGATGTCACCCATACTCAACCAGATAAACAAATTACATGAGTTTTAAACACCTGGTGGACATAACCGATAGCTGAGCAACAGCAAGGTATCCACAAAAAAAGCTCCTATCACCACGAACTCTGGAACTCGAAATTTCAGAGTTGTTATGGTACATAAAACAATCAATTCAAAAGAGCTACCAAATGATGATGCAAGAACTCAATTTTTATCCCACGAAACCATCAAAAGAGGGCTTCTTCTTCCTCCCTATCCTTTCTAGCCTTTTTCGAGTAATTAATCATCACCTGTGGCAGGAAGAGGTAGGGCACGGTGGAAGGTCGCTCCGGGATCATGATGTTCGGCAGCGACAACAGCGCCGGCCGTGTCCCAGCAGCGGCATCCACCGAGATCAAGCCTCCGCATGCCCCAGCAGCGGCAGCGTTGCAGCGGCTACAGAGCTGGCCGCGGGAGTACCCGTCACGAGGGGCGAGCTCGAGTGCCACGTAGCCCGCGGCCAAGTCGCAACCCAGGATCGCGTGCACGAACGCCATCTATTCCGACGGTTCCTCCTTTCCTGCTAGATGCGGGCCACAGCTCTGGCATCCAGCCGGTCAAGGCAGCAGGGCGGCCAGAGCAGCAGCGTCCGAGGCGGGGAGGGGCCGCGCCGGGGGCTGGGGCGGCGGGGCCGCGGCAGGTCGGGTGGCGGCCGAAGCATCTGGCCCAGCACGGAGGAGCCGTTCGTCCATCCATACACGACGGAGACTGGTGAACAGTACTCCGACCAATGAGGAAGCGAGAAATCCGTAATTTAGAATGGGATAATAGCCAATTTCATCCTAAACTATCGTCAAGCTCAATTTCATACTTTTAAAAGTTCTAATTTAGCCCTTGAATTTTGATTCGAAGCTCAATTTCATCTCTCGTATGACGTGGCTGCATACGTGGCATTCCACATCAGCAAATAGCACGTCACGTCAACTTAAATTTTAAATTTTGAAACTTAAATAAATTTTTCTACCAAATCGTAGCTTTGTTTTTTATCCGTTTGAGCCATCGTGTTTTTTAAATTAATGCAACAACACAAGATACTACATGTATATTGTGAATCAAATGTGAAAATATTTATACATCATAGGTTAATATATTTTGGTATTTTAAAATTTTAAAAAAACCTCAAAAATATGAATTTTCAAATTTTCTATTTCGTTAACAAAATGGTATTTCCTAAATTTGAATTGTGTTAATATTCAATTTTGTTAAAAAAAAGAAAAGGTCTATATAAATGTCAGAAATATATAATATGTTTAAATTATTGATTTTTTTAGCTGGTTTAAATTATTGATTTTGAACATATTAAGATATGTCAAAATTATTTATTTTTTTAATATAAATATAAAAAATCCATGTAGAATTTTGCAGTAATGTTAAGAAATATAATGGTTCAAAATGGGATAAAAATAAAGTAATAGTTTGAGAAAAATTGATTTGAAACCATATTATAAAATTGAAGCTGACATGGCATGACAAGCGTTGATGTGGCATGTCACGTGTATAGCCACGTCAGCCGAGGGATGAAATTGAGCCTCGAATCAAAATTTAGAGACAAGACCTTTTGAAAGTTGAAGGACGAAATTGAGCTTTTGACGATATTTTAGGGATGAAATTGGGTATTATCCCATTTAGAATAGTAGATAGATTGTCTATTAACAGAACGAAACAGTGGTCTTCTAAATTTCTGTACTTATAAGAATTTATGTACCAGATTATGAAATAGTTTGATTCCAGTGCTGTCAAGTAATTTACAATGCACTTGTAACAAAAAGGCTGGAGCAAGGCCTTAGTGTGTCGATGAAGGAAAGAATTTTCAAATTGTAGATGTACAGTTTTCCTTGGATAATCAAGAAGTAAGCAGTTTACAAATGCCCGAAAACCAAAGAAACAAGCAACACTTAATGTAAATGTTTTTTTTCATCCGTGACCGAACTTCATCACTAATGCTTGCTCTGAGCTTTCCCTTGCAGATATGTGGACAAGGAGAGTATGCAGGTATAACCAGCACTCGGCTTCATATTGATTGGCTTCATTCTAGGTCGTATCTGGAACTGGAATCTAAACTCATCGGATCAAATAGTTCAACTTTTAGTTCATGGTTCTGATGTGCATGACTCAAGAATTAGGATCATTACCAAAAAATTAGGTGACCTCAACAAAATATAAGTCAACTACTGTGCTTTCAGCCTTGTTGCTTCTTCATTATATTCATTCATGGTGGCCTTGTCAACGAGTGAAACACCTGATGTATATGCATTGTGTATGTTGTACATATGAATGCTGTGAAATCTGATAATCAATTTGACGCAGCAGGGTTATGTATATGAAACTTGTGTTAAGAGTTTGTGACTCCTCTTAGGTACTTGCAGAATTGTCACTTCGTTTTTAAGGTACTTTCTTTCTCATACATGTCCATTCACCATGAAAAGTTATCATCGTACAAATTGAACCGAGACTAAATGACTATCTACTTTCTTCCTCATGCACGTCCATCCACCATGAAAAGTTATGATGGTACAAATTGAACCGAGACTAAATGATTGTCTCTTATACTCCCTCTGTTTCTAAATTCTAAATTGTTGTCGACGATGCTTCTAACATGAACTTTGAGTCATTCATTTTATTCAAAAACTTAATTAAATTTGTAAAATTATAACTTATAATTCAAACAACTTCAATGATAAATCAAATTATAACAAA
This sequence comes from Zoysia japonica, assembly GCA_001602275.1. Lineage (NCBI taxonomy): Eukaryota > Viridiplantae > Streptophyta > Magnoliopsida > Poales > Poaceae > Zoysia > Zoysia japonica. Next base: position 5,374,349 of record BCLF01000001.1, on the reverse strand, counting down.
ATATATAATAGTCATTAAATTTTTTTGAGCAAAACAAATAGTCAAAGTTGATGTAGGATTCAATTGTGACAACAATTTAAAAACGAAGGAAGTATATGATAGGTCACTAAGAATAATATTACAGACATTGCACAGAAATCTCATCTAAATCATTGAAATTGAGAAGCTAGTGCTGCTAACGCAATTATACAGCAATGAAATCTAGAATTTTATTGTCTGCATCAGCAGTCAGATGCTCAGATTTGAATCTTTGTCTCGGATAATAGTAGGTGTGAAAATTAATCCCCATGAGGTCTCTCTCCAAATATCTTCAGTTCAAATTTTTCAAAAGTGATGGGAATTTTGAAAAGTTAGTTCTTTTTTTGAACTAATTAAAGAGTTCAGAGATTAACCTTAGATGCACCAATTTACACCTTAGTTAAGGCATGTTTGGATCCGACCGATTAATTGTTTGTCGACTAAAAATTAATCATTTTTTTCTAAACGGACGAACTAAAAGGGGGATTAATTTTTAGTCCACCCACTAACTAATTGTTTTTCAATTAATCGATCCAGATGGACTAATAAGGACTAACAATTTATAGGTATTGTAAAATATCAATAATACCTTTGATTTTTTTCTCAGAAACTTATGGCATGGATTCAAACAGATAGACTAAAAATTAGTCAAGGACAAAATGGATATTTTGTTGGAGGATAGACTAATAATTAATCCTACCTCCAAACAGTCAATGAACTAATAATTAATCAACTAATTATTTCATGACTAATTACTTAGTAATCAGTCGGATCCAAACATGCTCTTGGCAGTGTGAAAATAAGAAAGATATAGATGGTAATTGTGAGAACGTCGGTGTACCTCTACTCTAGGGCCGACGGTTGCATGCTAAATAGGGCGACACCTTATAATAAAAGGATTAGATGTTTGGGTAGCTACCGTGATAGGAACTATCTATATATCCTATCTATAACAACTATCTATAACAGACATAGTTCTACAACAACTTCTATATCCGATCTAAACAACTATGGCAACCACCTTAAACCAGATCCATAGTTTACATGTTGTTAAACAAGTAGTAGAAGCTTCCGGTCCCGTTTCTCCAGCTTGTGTCCCGCTGACCCGCCACCGTCTTCCACATTCCAGCCAGCGATTATTACCTGCAGAAAAGAGAAATAGACACGACGAAGCACACGAAAAATAAACTAATCAACTGAACTGAAACGAAAGAAATTGGAATAAGAAACATACTCTATCTGTTCTTTAATTGTTTTTTAATTGATATCACCATTGATTTTTAAATTCAACTTTAATTATTCGTCTTATTCAAATTTTTTTGATAAATTTTATATATTTTGATATAATTTGATTTATCATTAGAGTTATTTGAATCATAACTTAAAATTTTACACATTCGAGCAAATTTTAAATAAGACAAATAGTCAAAGTTGACTGTAAAAATCAACAACGATATCAATTTAAAAACGGAGCGAGTATTTGGCAGGAGGAACACGGCTGGGGTCAGCAGGCGTGGTCGGATCAGTCGGATGCAGTGGCGCTCGCCCTCCTCATCGGCCGCCTTCCTCTTCGCGCCACCGGCAGTGCAGGCGCTGGTGGCGGCGCCGGTGCTGGTGCGGACGAGCCCACCTCCATGACACGTACCAACCAGTCGTACTCCTCGGTGCCCCGCCTCCATGACCCGTCCCAATTTAGGAGTATCTCTGTATCTCTACTTCTTATTTTTAACATATTTCACTTTTTTGTCCCTCTTAAATTTTTGTGCCCAACACTAAAAAGACAACTAAATTGGGATGGATGAAGCATTTGATTAACTAAAATTCCAAACCGATTTTATCCAATATTTTTATGCTAATTATTAGTTAGCCAAAATTAGGCCAGTTACACGAATATGCAGGTTAACCAAAATTATTTATGTTTTCTGTATTTACATGAAAGATGGACTTTTTGTAAACTTATACTCTCTCCGTTTTTTAATTGATGTCGCCGTTGACTTTTAAATTCAACTTTGACTATTCGTCTTATTCAAAAAATTTGCTCAAATGTGTAAAATTTTCAGTTGTGATTCAAATAACTCTAATGATGAATCAAATTATATCAAAATATATAAAATTTATTAAATATTTTTTAATAAGACGAATGATCAAAGTTGAATTTAAACGTCAACTGCGATATCAATTAAAAAACGGAGTTAGTATGAATTAATGCAGATTTTTAAGCTGCTTCGCTTATAAGCTCATGTAAAATACAGTAACAGTTGTTGCTGTTTTCTTTTTCATATGTGCAGAATTAGACTTCTTCGTTCTCCTTGCGGCGTAGAAACGTAGAAACAGGGTTTTAAAAACTGGACCTTTCCGATGAAGCAAAAAACCAGTCGGTTAGTGGATTTTACTATAGTGTTAGGTTTGATTTTTTACTGAAAACTGGATATATACTTAAAGCATATCGAACCGGTTTCACAAAAAATCGCAAAAACCAGCTGATTTTGAATGAGTTCTAGAACCGGAGAAATAATAGCAGATTAAAGAATTATGAGACACTTTTTTGCTAAATAGATTCATATGACAAGATCTATGTGAATTTCTTAATGTTTACTTGTTTTTATTTCAATCAGAATTTGAAACCACTTTTCTCCAACTCGCTTTCCTTCAAAGTGAACTTTACCGAAAATCAGCTATGGAATGAATCTGCTCTGGAAACTGCCGGAGAAGGGAAAAGTTTGGCTGCCTTGATCGATTAGTTCTGATGGAAGTCGCTCAAAAGCGGTCCCAAACGGGCCTATGTTATATTACTGATGGTTAAATTTATATGTTTGATTTTTTTATATTGATTTAGCTTCAGAAAATATTACCAAAAAAATTTGTAGCAAAAACTATGTACAGAATTCAACATGCAAAAAAAAATCTTTAAATTCTAAATATAGACTTGGAGGAGACCGGTGGCAAAAACTCTCGCATCCAATTAGAATGAGTAATAGATATAAATAATGCAAAGAACACAGCTGATTCCAATCTAAGTACTCCCTTTCTAAATTTTTGATATAAGTTGATTTCAGACATCAACTTTAACTATTTATCTTATTTAAAAAATTAATTTAAATATGTAAAATTATAATTTATAGCTTTAACTACTTTGATAATAAAGTAAATTATAAAAAAAAATATTTATCAAAATATTTTAAATAAAACAAATAGTCAAACGGAGAGAGTAATTCGTACAGATCAGTACGACTTCATGCTTGGGTTATAACTCTACATCCTAGCATTTCTGCTCCTACATGCCCTCAACGATGAGCTCGCGGATCGACGCCGCGATATCACAGTACGCGACGAGGGGGTATTCAGCGGCTGTTGCACCCTGTCAGGGTGCGCCGGATCCATTGCAGACCGTCATCCTGCAGTTTGCGGTGTTCGGCTCCTCTGCATCGATCCTGATGCCTTGACACCCCAAGAACATCTCAAGGATGCATGGTGAAGCCGCGGTCCCACAAGGATGGTGTTATGGCACCGTGCCAATCGGCTGAACTAGGAGACCGTGTGTAACATCTTGAATTTTTTTGAACTTAATGTAAACACGTGACATTTAAATCTTCTAGCCGAATTCCTAGCATAATTTTGAAAATTTAAAACTTCAACTAAATCGAAACATTGCTATTCTGGAAATCTCATAAAATATAAAATGAAACGCTTCCCAAGTGATTGATTCGATCTGCTTTATTGGTTTTTGATGACTTAGATTTTGCCTTGAATTTTTTGCACAAGATTTTATTTGATCTTGATTTGAAATTTGAATCAATATATTTTAATCTGAAATCCAGAAAATAATACAAGTCCTAAACTGGGCCCAGCCCACTCTTCCATTCCTTCCGCTCTGGAACCACTCAGGCCCAGTGCGCTTCTCGCCCCCATCCCCTCTCCCTCTACTTTCTCGTGCCTACGTTCCCATCCACCGCAACTACCAAAAACGTATTAACCTCACCGTAGCCCTGTGTCATTGCCGATTTCATCATCATGCAATCGTCATTCGTTTTCTTGTCATCAATTATAAGCCCCCTTTGGCAGGGTTTATATAAATAACATCAATCTGAACGTGGAGTCAAAAGCCAAAAAAAAAATGTGGCTCATGCGGCTTATGCTACTGACTAGCCCACGAGCTCAGTAAAAAATTACAGCAATCTTCCATGTGATTATCACTTTAATCTATCTATGAAAAAAAAAGAAAAATAAAACGAGGATAATTTAGTAAATTTATTCCACTTGTCATTCTAGAAAATTCATAATAAGCGCCATTCTTCCAAATATTTGATAAAAGCTTCAACTTACTCAGAAAAGCTACTTCTTCCGTTCTTTAATTAATGTTGCTGTTAACTTTTTAAGTCCAACTTTGACCATTCGTCTTATTCAAAAAAATTAGATAAATTTCATATATTTTGATATAATTTGATTTATCATTAGAGTTATTTGAATTACAACTTAAAATTTTATACATTCGAGCAAGTTTTTTGAATAAAACGAATAGTCAAAGTTAAATTTAAAAATCAACGATGACATCAATCAAATAATGAAGAAAGTACATCAACAAATAAGCTAAAGCGAGAGCTAGTTTTTCATAAACCACATCCCTGCCAAACGAACCCTAAATGGTATGTGCGGCTCTCCTCTCCTCCACACACACTCTATCCTCTCTATCTCTGCTTCGTGATTTCCCTTCTCTGACAACTCTTGCCGGTTCCTTTCAGATATATTAGATCCACTGTGACCTCCTCCCTCCGTTTTTAAATTGATGTCGCCGTTGACTTTTACAATCAACTTTGACCATTCATTTTATTAAAAAATTTGCTAGAATACGTAAATTTTTTAAGTTGTAATTCAAATAACTCTAATGATAAATCAAATTTATAAAAAATATATATGAAACTTACCAAAAATTTTGAATAAAACGAATCATCATAGTTGAATTAAAGTCAATGGCGACATCAATTAAAGAATGGAGAGAGTATGCTTCTACTCTGCGGCCGGTGGTGTCTGACAATCAGGAAATTGTAGGTGGGTTAGGAATCGAGAAATGATTGAAGAGTCTAATTTTTTTTTTTTCAATTCCTTTCTCATCTCTCCTTTTTCACTATCCAAACACCACCTTCTCATCTCAGCCCTTCTTCGCCGCCATCATGAATAGATGCTCGAGATTAGAAGACAACATTCCCTTTCATGTTTTAAATCAGCACATTCCTCCATGATCCAACGGTCGAAATCAAAACCAACATACCCTTTGGATTCTTGAAATCTGAGTCGTCCAAATTCTAGATAGCGCGGGTCTTGAGATTTTAGAGGTCAAGAGCAAGTTAAAAGCGGGGATCTCTATTTTTCATGTTACTAATCACTATTATTTTTATCATATACTGATATTGTGTGCAGTTATATTGCATGAGAAAACTTACGTTCTTAATTGTAGTAGTACCATTCTAGTCTCTACAGTTTCTATATTTGTTACTTGTTTATATAATAGATTTAGTCCATTAGATAAAAAAGCCAAAACGTGTTGTATGGTGATAGATTCAAGCTGAAGAGTCATCAAAAGATTGAAAATAATAAGAGAATACAATTTATACAGTCCATATATATATATATGTTTGCCGTGCTGAGTCTCTGACCCGCCTAGCCGACTGCCCGGGCTGCTCCCCTCTGGGCCGGCTCTGATTCTACGACAACAGAAACTCAATACCGTTCTCCAAAAATACAATAGAAAATTCAAAAGATACAATAGGATCCTGTAGAAAAAAACAAAATAAACTGTTTACGCGCACGCGGACACCGCCCGCAGCAAATCAGGCCGCCAGTCGCCGCCGCCGCCAATACTCCATAATCTTCTGCTTTGACTCACATTAACTTCATGGTCAGGAAATACAGTTTCGAAATTCGAGAAGCCTCCTCTTCTTCAGTTCTTCCTCGCGAAGCAACCTCAGCCGGCAGCCAGATCCGAACCCCCGCGGGACCCACGCGCCAGATTCCCCAGGTCCCACTGAAACCCTAGCATGCTCTGTTGCGGCCGCTACCGACGACGACGAAGATGACGAGGTCGCTTCGCCGGCTGGCCCGGCTCCTCCTCCCGCTCGTCGTCCTTTCGGGGCTCGCCTTTCGTGGGGTCCGCTTCGACGCGGGCGGCGTCTCCCCGTCCCTCGCCCTCCCTCCGCCACGGCCCCGGCTCGCGCTCCCGGGGGAAGCCGGTCCAGAGGAGGATGGGCCCGCGCGATCGACGGAGGTCGTCGCCGCGGCGGGGTCCAGGAAAAAGCCCAGGGATTTACTTGTCCTGCCGCGTCCCCGGCGCTCGGAGTCGTCGAGCGCAGTGACCAGAGACTCGAGCGCCCTGCCCCGGTGAGCTCTCTGTCATGTAATCCTTCCGCTGTTGACTTCCAACTCTAATCTGAACATTCATCTTATTTAAATTTTTTTAATAAATATCATATATTTTGTTATAGTTTCATTTTTTATTAGAGGTATTTGAATCTAAACTTAAAATTTTACACATTTGAACTAATTTTTTGAATAATACGAATGGTCAAAGTTGGAGTTGTAAGTTAACCGCGACAACAATTAAAGAACGGAGGGAGTATGCCCCGTTCGTTCGTTGTGCCCCTCGCGGTCATGTATGCTCGTTTGAGCTTGATTGGTAGTTCTTGCCGTCTTTGGGGGGGGGGGGGGTTTGCAATGCAAGGAAATGGCTTAGGCACGAGTTGCTTTTCTTTCTTGGTTTCTTCATCAAAAAGCAGAACCTTTCTCTGGCTTGTTTTGTTCCGTGCAGCTACAATGCACGGCAAGAGGAATGCTTGCTGAGTAGGTTGCTTGTGCATGGTAACTCTTGTGCCACTGAGGGTTGCTCAATGCGTGCCTAGTTAAATCTTGGTACGGAGTACATTCTTTGGGATTTCGGGGAGGCAGAGGAGGTAATTTTTTTTTTGATCTATTTGACTTCCTCTGGAATCGCTTTGGGCGTCTTTGTGTGCAGCTCTGAGATTCGATTCAACAATAACGGTACAATTCAACTTGTGGACCTGTTTTCGGACTCTCCTCTCTGGGAGATCTCCACAGGGCCTCCACTTTCTGAGGAAGTTACTACCAGCGACCTATCTATGAGATATCTGATACATCCTGGGAACGGCAATGAACTAGTGGAATTCAATAATGGTACCAGTGTGGTATGTTTTGTTCGAGCGCAGCTGGTTTTTAAAATCTTACTCATACTCTTTTCTTCCTCAACATTATCTTCTTCTTGTAGATACTTCCCTGGAAATTGGATGAATTTGTCGCCAGAACTCCATACATACAGGATTCTGTTATTACTATTGGATCAAAAGTTTCAACTGTTTTTGTAATTGATGCTGATTGCGGTGAGATTATTTACAAGCGTAGCACTCCAGCTGTCTTGAATGAATTGGAAGGACCTCTGGTGGAAGGGACATCATCCAAATTAACTGATGTTGCAGATGATAGCCACGGTAACATTGTAATAGTTGTGAGAAATGATTATTCTCTCAGTGGATCTCATCTTGGAAAACACTTGTTTCACTGGACAAGGACTTTCTTCACTGCACACTATCATGTCCACAGCCACTTAAATATGCTTGACCAACCATCCTGTGTGCAAGGAGAGATTCCATGCATTAACATGAACACTAAGAGTGCGCCATTTGCCTTGCCTGGTTCAACTTTGTCTAATGAAATTGCCTTGATAGATGCTTTACCAGTTGTCTCAAAGAAGTCGCCACAGACTAATGGCAAGTCCCATGTTGACTTCGATAATACTCACTATCGAACTTATGATGTTGATTCTGAAGCAACCAATAAGTTCACCAAGAACGCTTATGGGTGGTTGTTCCCTATGCTTCTCATATTTCTGGTTATATGTTATCTGTTGATTAAGCTTTTTGTGATTAAGATTATGAAACCATTCGTGCATGATAAGAAACCAATAGATGTTACAGGGAAATTGGAGGGAACTCCAAATAAGAGAAGAAAACAACAGAAGAGATCTGACAAAGAGAACGGTGAAACTGGCAAGTCAGTTGATCTGCCAACCAAGGAAAATTCTGTCTTGACCAATAAAGGCATCAATTGGCTTGATGGTCGTCAGATTGGTAAACTCTATGTTTCTAATAAAGAAATTGGGAGAGGGAGCAATGGCACAGTTGTTTTTGAGGGATTTTATGATGGTCGTGAAGTTGCTGTGAAACGGATGCTGCGTTCGCACAATGATATAGCTATAAAAGAGATCGAGAATCTTATTATATCTGACCGGGATCCTAGTATTGTTAGGCTTTATGGTTGTGAGCATGACAATGATTTCGTTTATATCTCTCTTGAGAGGTGCAAGTGCAGCTTGGCCGATCTAATACAAAAACACTCAGATTCTGACGCTACTGTCAGCATGAACACAAATATTTCAAATGCTGAAGGAATAAATGTGGAACTGTGGATGCAAGATGGGCTTCCTTCTGCGCAACTTCTGAATCTGATGAGGTATGTTAAGTCTTCTACTTGTTTGCCTCCATGACTGGGCCTGGAGTCTGTCCTTTGCTGATATATATATATATCATAATTTCCCAACCATTTCTTTCTTGATGTGTATTGAGGATATTTGTTGGATTAAAAACCCTTCGAAGCAATATCAAGTGTGGTTTGATGGTAAAAAACACACTAGCTCAGTCATTTCTTTGAACCATATGATATATCATTAGTTTCTCGGGGCTCAAAGAACTTCTCTAATCTATATTCTTTAGGATCCTGTATTTTGAACTGTAGCCTTCCAAGATGCAATTTCAACTAATTCTTTCTTTCTTGATGTGTATTGACGATATTTATTGGATTAAAAACCCTTGGAAGCAATATCAAGTGTGGTTTGATGGTAAAAAACACACTAGCTCAGTCATTTCTTTGAACTATATGATATATCATTAGTTTCTCGGGGCTCAAAGAACTTCTCTAATCTATATTCTCTAGGATCCTGTATTTTGAACTGTGCCTTCCAGTATATTGACAATATTTTTTGGATTAAAAACCCTTAGAAGCAATATCAAGTATGCTTTGATGATAAAAACACACTAACTCAGTCCTTTCTTTGAACTTATGATATATCATTAGTTTCTCTTGTGGCTCAAAGAACTTCTCTAATCTATATTCTCTGAGATCCTGTATTTTGAACTGTAGCCTTCCAAGATGCAATTTCAACTAATCCAACTATCATATATATTTGCATTTTAAGCTGAGTTTATTTGAATTTTTTTTTTTTGAGTTCCTCTCTACTGGTACAGCTGTAGTATTTGATCATGTGCGCAAACTCACAGACACTAACTCCATTACACACACTACACACACCTACACACACGACTAGACCTACAACTACACGCAGACTTGAAGAACGCGCCCTTAAAGATATCACCAGAACCCTACTGGATCCGATGTGCGACGGGAGTGTCGCCTACCACTGTGGTACCGCGTGTCAGTGGACAGGGAAAAACCCATGCGAGCCTGCGCCGAGCGATGCTCGAACGCAGGTGGCGTCAGTTCCAGCGAACCGAACTACCACCGAGCTACCACTCGTTCGTGAGTTAATTTGACAGTTGTAGCAACTTATTTTGACTTTGCTCTGAATTCGAGGTTGCACTTAGAAAAAAGTGCGTAAACTGTCTTCTTCGAGTCAAAAGTTAAAAATGGCACCAGAAAATTGGTTGGAGTTTCTGATGAAGCTGACATATACTTATCAGCATATTGCATGGGAGTTACTTGACATAATTGATGGTGTGCTTTACTTGTGTTGTCTTGTAGCTGATAATGTTGTCCTTGCAACATTCCTTTGATGCTATACATGTTAGATGTTGACTCACATAAGTACTTAGCTAAGTACACTAATAAGTCTTACATGAGGTCAATTAATTAGTGGATGATAAAAAAAATATGCGGCAAGCTTTGATTCTAAACTTTGTTATAGGATAAATAAAAGCTTTTATTTGACTGCTATATTAAATCATTGTGGCGCAGTTATATTGTATGTGCCTGCTCATGTTGTGATGCTGTCTGTGCCTTGAGACTATTTGATCTATTAATCTCATATTTTGAAATAGATAAACAAGTCATGTACACTGTTTGGTGACTGGTGTTGTTTGCTTTCTACTACTGAGATTATTTTGGCACCATCATTTACATCTTTAGTAACTAGAATTGTTTCCTGCTTTTTTGTTATATTGGCTGGTGCATCCTCTGCTGTCTACTTGTACTGCTGTTTATCAGTCAGATTTTGTGAACCTTTCTATGCAGAGATGTTGTTTCTGGTCTTGTTCATTTGCATAGCTTGGGAATCATACATCGTGATTTGAAGCCTCATAATGTCTTAATAAGTACAGAAGGATGTATTAAAGCAAAGCTGTCTGATATGGGTATCAGTAAGCTCCTGCAAGAGGACATTACTTCTGTTAGCCATCATGGCACAGGTAAAACAAGTTTTCTGTTGCTGATTTGCTATATGGGAAGTGTTTTGTGTTTATTGCATTTTTTTGCACCTCTGAAGTATCAGTTTTAACTAGCAATTTTATTCCTTGATATTGTACTCTAGGGATTGGAAGCTCTGGCTGGCAAGCACCTGAACAGCTTCGTCCTGGTCGCCAAACTCGTGCAATGGATTTATTCAGTTTGGGTTGCCTTATTTTCTATTGCATCACTAAAGGCAAGCACCCATTTGGTGAGTTTTATGAGCGGGACATGAACATTGTAAACAATCACTTTGATCTTTTTGTTGTTGATCACATACCAGAAGCAGTACATCTTATTCCTCAATTACTAGAACAAAATTCAGAGCTGAGGTAAGAACTAAGGTCATTGCATGGCCTCGCTTTCCTGATTTTGTCAGTTTTATATGTCGTCTTGCTTTTAACGAAGTGCCCTTTTTGGAATACCGCAGACCATCAGCAGTATATGTGTTGCATCATCCATTCTTCTGGAGGCCTGAATTGTGCCTCTCATTTCTAAGGGATACCAGTGACAGAATTGAGAAAACCAGTGAAACGGAGCTCATAAATGCTCTGGAAAGCATAGGACCTGTAGCATTTGGTGGAAAATGGGGGGATAAATTAGATCCTGCCTTGATTACAGATATGGGACGCTATAGAAAATATAACTTTGAATCCATCCGTGACCTTCTAAGGTACATCAGAAATAAATCAGGTCATTACAGAGAACTTTCTGATGATCTCAAGGTTTGTTGTGCTGCACTTTTTGCTGTATTTTCTTCTATTATGTGTTCTTTGTGCATGCAACTACATGTTTTATTAGCTGATGTCTGAACAACCGAACTATGTATAGTCCGGATACACCGATATGATAATGCCTAGACTGCTTAGCCTAGATGATGGTTAGATCTCTAAACCAATCAAACGATCATTTAATATAAGGTGATGTTTGGATAGAATTGGGTTGGGGAAAAGGATATGCAATGGGAAATTAGGTGGGTGAGGTTAAGGAATTGCATGTCTATTCCTTTTCGAATGTTTATCTGTAATAGGTTGGGGATAGGGAAGTATCTTTTATTGGACTAAAATACCCCTGGCTAAAATAAAAAGAATAATACTTTAATGCTTTATTGGGGGCAAGCTTGTAATTTCACACCAAGATGATGTTATTTCCCATCCAAACCCACCCCCACCAGTGGGTTACAAACCATGGGAAATGGGAGCATCATTTCCCTTTCCCTAAGGCGCTATTTCCCTAACCCAATACTCAAGCAAGGGAAATAAGTCATCCAACTTTCCATTTCCCCAACCCAAGTTACATTTCCAAGTCCCCAAACATCACCTAAGGGGCTAACTAGAAAATTACTGTATATCTGGGAGGCTACCTATTATAGTTCATAGCTGATCCTCTTGACATCATTTTTTCCAGACTTAATGAATTTCCAGATATATGACTTTATGTTCTGTTCTATACGCATTAATATATTGATGCAGTTCACTTGTACGTATGAAATTTTAGATTTATTTGCCCTTTTTTTTATTGTAGAGTTGAGTCAGTATAATGCTTCACCATGTGAATTCTGTCTGGATGTACAGTAATTCTGTCTCGATGTTTTATTGACCTTTCATGAGACACGTGAACTGGAGAATAGCCTGCTGTAGGGGGATGTTTGACTTGATAATCAATCTTTGTCTGTGGACATTGGGGCTACTTATTGAACTGCAGTTGTTAGGATCAAATAACTCGTGTGGTTCTTTTTTTTTGTGGGATACAAGTGTTCATTATCTGTGCCACTGAGACACATGATGTTCCCTATTTCAAATTGTTTGAGTCACTTCCAGCTTCGCTTTGCGCTTTCTGTATCTGAAGCTAACGCATTAAAATTTGCAGCAAATACTTGGGTCACTGCCAGAGGGGTTCTTTCGCTATTTCTCAAGCCGGTTCCCAAGGCTACTTATTGAAGTTTACAAGGTCATGTGGGTGCATTGCAAGGATGAGGAAGCTTTCAGTAAATACTTCAAGGGAAGCTCAGTATAGGTGCTGGAAGGGGCAGAAACCCTTCTATACTGTGTAAACTAACCCTGACATAGCAAAAGTTGTTTGTACATGTAATATGAATTATACTAGGATATAATAAAGGCTTGTTTGAATCCTGCGGACTAATTGTTTGCTGGCTAAAAAATAGTCTATTTTCTCTAAACAGATGGACTAATAGAGAGATTAATTTTTAGTTCATTCACAGATTAATTGTTTTTCAATTAGTCGATTCGAAGGGATTAATAAAGACTAACAATTTGTGGATACAGTAAAAACTTGAAATTACCCTCAACTGTTAACAGTTTATTTTCTAATTCCATGTCACAAAAACATGGACGTATAGTACCATTCTTGCTAAATTTTAAAACTTACGATGATATATGAAAAAAATTGTCCATTAAATATCAATGTAGATATGTTATTTGTGTGACAACTTTAAGATGTCAAAGGATATGTAGATAGTATTAAAATTTGTGATAAAATTACTTCAATGTGTTTTGTCAAACAACAGAGTGAAAACATACCTAATTATTTGAGAAAATGGCAGCAACATTAGAGAAATTTTAAATACGAGTCCTGGATTCAAACAGACGTGGACTAATAATTAGTCAAAGGTAATACAAATATTTTATTGGATGATAGACTTATAATTAGTTTTTTCTTCAAACATGCAATAGATTAACAATTAGTCGACTAATTTTTAATTCGAACTAACAAGTAGTCCACCGGATCCAACAAGTCTTAAATAATCCAAGCTGTAAATTGGAATTCAAAGAACTGTCTTCATAATAAATGAAGCTCCCTGTAATTGTTCGTGGTGGGTAGCATGAGTAGCTGACTGGTTGAATGATACTTAGGTGATTTTTTTGTGAGACCATGCTATTTTATCAGATTAATGCTTACACATAATTTTTTCTACTGGAGACAATTCCATTCGATCCTGCCATCTCTGACCTAGGCTTGGTCGGGGACAACACCCCAACCGATTTCACTTTCACAAACGGTAATGAAAGCGAACTAGATATTTTATGCACCCGTAATGGTCGGTAACTGATGAACATAAGAAATATTGATTCCTTACATCAAACGGTGTGGGAGGATGGAATTTTATATCACACTAATATGCACCGCACATTCTATTGCATAAATGTAATGGAAAATATCTAAAATGTCCAACCCTTTTGCAAATTTTGAAAATATAAACATCCCTACTATGGACTATGATTACTCTCTTCGTCCAAAAATAAGTGACGTTTAAAAATTTAGAATGAAACATATTTTATGGAGAGAATAGAAACGAGCATTTCTGACCAAACCAATTGAAATGGCTAGTTGTCCACACACACTTTGTCCTATTGATCTCAAACACCAAATCAGCAGGGAAACCAACCAAATAGAGAAGAGAATTCTTTATTTGCCGTTCAAAAGTAGACTAATTCCTTACAAACCATCGAAAAAATTAGAGTTTTCTTATCTGCCATTGCATCTGAAAATTGATAGCTCATATGCCATTTTGTCTACTTGTCACCATCCTTGATCAATTTATACAACAAAAAATGTTTAGTTTTATCACCAAAATTATTTATTTATTTATTATGATTACTTTATATCATGTAATTGTTAGCTTATACAAGTAGATTTCTTCATGTATTTTATATTTTGAAATGAAATCATAAAGGTATACATTAAATGAACAAATATTAATTTGTATAAGCTTCATCAAGACATATGTGGAATATATAAAATTTTATTATATAATTTTTTCTAAAAATAAATGTATTATTTTAAAATATTTGTGAGTCAAATTGATAGCAATGGCATGAAAAAGGCATATTTTTTAGATTTGACTGTGAATAAGGTAATTTTAAATTTTCAATGGTTTGAAAGGCGTCAACCAATTTTAAAATGATAAATAAGAAAAAAAAATTAAATCTTTACCACCAAATACATTGACGTTCCGATCCTTACTGCTTCATCCGTAATTTTTTCATTTAAAACTATTAAATACAATTTTTATTTCAAAGTATACCATTTCTTTTAAATTTTATTTATTTTTACTGTAATCCGCCGATCGATGCCATTAGTCTGTACTGTATGTCTCTTATTATTGACCGTGCAAACAGAAGCAGATGCATTGGAGCTGTTTGCTTAACCTAGTTAGGATCTCTTTTTTTAAGTTGGAGCTTTTAAACTTTTAGAAAAGCTAGTCGATGATTAGTTAAAAAGCACGGATAGAAATTTAAATATTGATTTTTATAATATACATTTAACTTTTTTAATATCAAAAACTGAAAAATAGTCTTTATTGAGCTTTTTAGCTTTTAATTCATTTTAGCATTTCAAAAGCAAAAACTTGTTTATTTCGGCTTCAGTTTTTCACATGAGAAGAAAGATGCCCTAAGTCTGTCCCGTCAACAGTGAATCGAATCCTCAGCTTGCCTACGGCGGGTGGCCGCCGCAGATGGAGGCGCTCCTCCGGTGGGCGGCGGAGCTTGGCGTCTCTGACGGGCCGCCCCAGCCCTCCCCATCATCCGCCGCCACTACGTCCTCATCCTCGTCCTGTCTCGGCCGCTCCCTCGTCGTCGCCGACTTCCCCAACGCGGGCGGGTAAAACCCACCAGACCTTCCAAGTTCCAGCCCCTCGTGCGCTTCTTGATCCCCAGTGCTGACCTACCCGCACCTTTTCCTTTACTTCCGATGTAGGAGGGGCCTCGCGGCGGCGCGCGACTTGCGGCGCGGCGAGCTGGTGCTGCGCGTGCCCCGCGCCGCGCTGCTCACTAGCGACCGCGTCATGGCCGACGACCCCAAGGTCGCCGCCTGCGTCCGCACCCATCGGCATCGCCTCTCCTCGGTTCAGGTCTGGTTTATTAAACTGCATTGGACACGTTTGACACTTTCATCTTTGGTGACACCTTGCTTTTCTTCTGAGCTAAAGAAACTAGAGATGAAAAACCATTGGATGCAAGACGTGCTTCTGATTGTATCATAAGAATTATCTGCACCTATAATCGCTTCTGACAGTATTGATGCTTTTGTTTTCAAAGTGCTAATGTCAATGAGCTTTCCTTGTTGTATCTTTGTGGGAATTCGTCTGAATTCTTCCTGACATTCTCTGTAATACCGCAGATACTGATCTTATGCTTATTGGCTGAAGTAGGAAAGGGAAAGAACTCTGTTTGGTACCCCTATTTGTCTCAGTTGCCTAGCTACTACACTCTGTTGGCTACCTTCAGTGATTTTGAAATTGAAGCTCTCCAAGTACAGTTCGATAGATCTGTCTCCATTTTCATGCTATATACTGCGGAAGCATCCAATGAATTTTGTTATTACCAGGTTGATGATGCTATTTGGGTTGCACAAAAGGCTATTCGTGCAATAAGATCAGACTGGGAAGAAGCGACGCAAATGATGAATGAACTCGGATTTAAACATAAGCTTGTAATGTTCAAGTCCTGGCTCTGGGCATTTGCCACGGTATAATTGTTTTCTTTCCCTGAATTGTGTTTTTAACTTTTGCAGTGTGACTACTTTGTCAGCTACGTTAGCTACTATGGTGTAATCTGTGTTGCCTCTTTAACATTTTTTATACGCTGTTTAGCTCTGACTTTTTGTTGTAGGTTCTGAATCTTTTGTTTTCTGAAGGCTCAACCTTTTTTTTTTCCTACATGAAGGTGTCTTCACGTACGTTGCATATAGCATGGGATGATGCTGGTTGTCTATGCCCTGTTGGTGATTTGTTCAATTATGCCGCTCCTGATGATGATTCATTGGAGGGCGAAGATACAGTTGAAGTTACGGATTGCGGCCCGAACAATCAGATGTCTGATTTGTCAGAAAGATCGACAGATGGTGGATATCAAGATAATAATGCATACTGTTTGTATGCTAGAAAAAATTATCGAAAAGGAGAGCAGGTTCATTATCAATTTCTGCACTTTGACATTACTTTTTCTTTTTTCGCTTTTGCGTTCTCTGTTTTATATTCTCCTTCCATTTTGTATAGGTCCTTCTTGGCTATGGAATATACACAAACTTGGAACTTCTTGAGCACTATGGGTTTGTTTTGAGTGAGAACCCTAATGAGAAAACATTTATTCAATTAGATTTGGATATTTACTCAGTTAGTACTTGGCCGAAAGATTCACTATACATTCAACCAAATGGACAGCCTTCATTTGCATTGTTATGTGCATTAAGGCTATGGACTACTCCCTCAAATCATCGAAAGGCTGTTAGCTTTCAGATCTACTCCGGATCATTGGTTTCCATTGAAAATGAGCTGGAGGTCATGAAATGGTTAATGAGCAAATGTGAAAGAATTTTGAAGCAGTTACCTACTAGTGTTGAATTTGATGAAAGTCTGCTAGTCTTTCTACGCAAAATACAGAACAGCACCAACTGTAGAACAGATGTGAAGCAGTCAAGGTTTGAGCAGGTGTTTGATGTATTCATCCGATTCTACCATGCGGAGCTGGATTGTTCTAATCAGAGTCAAATGCCCGCTCGACTGATGCGATCTCTGGAGAGATGGGAATTAGCTGTCCAATGGAGATGCAATTACAAGAAGACACTAACTAACTGTATTTCATACTGTAAAAGTGTGGTTCATGACCTTTCCTTGCAAACAAATAAACAATAATTGAAGGACTGGTATTTTTGGGCCCCTTGTAACCTTGCAATGAACCAGTTGTATTTCTTACTGGGATCAGTAGATGTAGGGCTAAACATACTGATTTTAGTTTCAGGCTTGAACATCCATGAACTTGTAAGCGTTTGTCACTTAAGCATATCTTGAGTTTTTGAATCATGAGATATTGATTAATGGAATATTAGCCTCCTGGTTGTAAATATGCTGGGAATCGGAAAATTATCCCTACTTGTAAGTGCTAGGTCGAATGTGACTGCTGGCATTGCCTGTCATTTCTTTTGAGCAATATACTCTACATGCGATGCTTGAAACGTGGCTGCAGTGCAGGCTCCCATGCCGAGCAGCTCAGCAATGAGGGTGAGGTCATTACCATTGCTGCTCTTCTTGTGGAACACTACTACTGCAGGACATCATGGCACCTTCGGCAGGATAAACCGTATGTCATCTAATTTCGCAGAATCATGTTTTTCAGTCATAATTTACAAATTTGTTGCTGAATCAATGGAAATGTTATCATTGTTAGCTACTAGATGACCATGAAAACTTTTGCAGCAAGGGGAAATTAAGCTGTGTTTCATGGAAATCTAAGAGTTATTTGGTCCTTTCCTAGACATCAAACCTGATTTATGTCCTTGGATTCAGTTATGTCAGCGCACGAATGGTTCTAAACGTACCCACCATTCAGATTCTTATTATGAAATACCAGTTGTAGCATTTCTCATTAAGTAAAAAACTGTTAGTAATCACTATAATGATATGGCTTTTGTCCTCCCAATAATGCCAACTAGAGCATGTTCTTTGGATTCACAATAATTCAACTACTTGAGTTTGTATCAAAATAGAAGTAAGAAAAAGTCCAAATTACTCTCCTCAACTATAAGATCGAGTAGTCCAAAAATAACCTCTTAGCCTTTCATTTGGTTCATTTTACCCCACCAGATTGCTAAACCAAGTTACAATTCACCTTTAATTACTTTTCTAATCTGGTTTTGATGACTCAGGGCGGTTTAGCCGCTACATGGGCAGATGACATGGAAAGAGACTCTGGCTTGGCATAATAGAAACCGGCAAGCGCGTGCTAAACAAGAGTAACTCATCGCTAATGACGAGTGCTGAAAGAAGGCAGGCGGTGCTACTGCTGACGGGCCGAGGACGACGGCGGTCATAGGGGCGCACTCATTGAAATTGGCTAAACCGCCCTGAGTCATCAAAACCAGATTAGAAAAGTAATTAAAGATGAATTGTCACTTGGTTTAGCAATCTGGTGGGGTAAAATGAACCAAATTAAAGGTTAAGAGGTTATTTTTGGACTACTCTTATAGTTCAGGAGAGTAATTTGGACTTTTTCCATAGAAGTATGTACTGTATGACAAGCAAACAACGAGATATGATTTCATAATAAGAATTTGTGCAATATAGAAAAAACTAGCAATTAAAGTATTTGCACTTTGCAGTACAATATGATGACTGGCAATTACAATAACTGCAGTACAGTTCATAATAAGAATTTCTGCAATATATGATGACCGGCAATTACGGTACAAATAATGGGAGATAATTCCATAATAAAGCAAATAACAAGCAAAAGATCAAAATAAGCACCAAATCAATCAAAATGTTTCACTGTTGTCTAAATAATTCCTGGATTGGGCATATCCAGCGACAATCTTTAACACTCATCTTCAGTATCATCTCCATGCAGTAGATTCCCGATCATACATGGAGTGTAGACGAACGCCTCTTTTACACCATCTGAAACATTAGGAGTAATATTTGGGTGTTGATGGATGGTTACCATAGTGACATCTTGGCCGTGAGTATCCTAAATATTGAATCTTTGAGCTGTTCAAATGATAGCAGGCTACTCCAAAAAATTCAACTAAAAATACAGCTTCCTTGAACGGGTGAAATCCGAGAATACAAAATGTTGCCGGACGCCATTCTTCACCCCCTGCTTCAATTGTGAAAATGTCATCGTCATCAGAGTCCCATTCAATGTTCTCGTTGGATTTTATTTCGACACTCTCTTCAGATCCCGCTTCAGCATTGTTACCAACGGAACTCTCATTATTATGTTCTTCTACCATCCAAGATCCATCAGGTTGTCTATGATTATTGTCATATGGCAGTGAAGCTATATGATTGGCATATAGCCCAATGTAAGCTTTATACTTAAAGATCCACTCCATATGTTCAAATGATTCATCAAGCATCCAAATCCATAATTGTCGGTCATCATCAATTATTCCAAAGTAAACCCCATCCACTGATTGTCCGAGGTATGATTCTATATTCTTTGTATTTTTTTGGCATTTTAATCGCTTGGTACTTATCATTTGATAATGAAAACCTGCCAGAGCAAAAGATAAATTTGTTATCATATAATATATGATCAACCACTGTCTAAAGTAGTGATATTTACAGTTGAATGCACTTGAGCATCTGAGGAAGAACGTAGAAACCTGTGGATATGAAACATGAAAAGAGGATACCTAGGGTACTAACATGGTTGTAAATTACTAAAAAAAATTACAATGCAAAATAGCAATCATTTATTAACATGTGTGATAAACACAGACGCATAATTACAGAACTTGCTAGCCATGCGTTAACATGTGTGATAAAACAGACGCATACCTTGCCATGAATGAACCTGGGCAATGGACATACAGCCCTGCATTTTTGCACACCGCGTAACGTTGGCGCGGTACGTGCCATGTCGGTTTTCCGTACTCCAATCTGGCGTCTTCAACCGTCACCGCCGGCTCGCCTTCCCGGACATAGGACCTGTCTTCCCATAGACCGGTCCTAGATGAGAACACTTCGAAGCTCCATTGCGATGGTGGCCATTCATGATAGTCTGGCTTTGCCTTCTCCGGCGTGTCCGGAATCAAGAAAACCTCATAGTCCGGCGAGATCATTGGATCGAAAGCAATGTACATGTTATGGCGGCCGCAGCCCTCGTGCACGACGGGAAGCAGCGTCCACCGCTTCGTCGCCGGGTTGCACACGCAGAGGTGGAACCCCTGGTTGATGGTGCAGAGCACGAGGCCGTTGCAGTGGTCGATGACCCTCCACCAGTCGTGTCTGGGGTCGTTGGGCAGGAAGCTCAGCAAGCCGTCGATGCCGGGGAGCGTGGACGACGTGGCAGGACGCGAGAACAGGTGCGGCCGCCTGTGGCCGATGTAGTTGATGAAGAGGCCGCGAACCGAGAGCGGCAGGAGGTTCCGGTTCAGCAGCGCGCGGTCGTCGACGACGTCGCGCCACGCCTTGCAGACGCAGCACGCCGCGGCCAGGCTCCGCGGCGGCAAGACGCCGAGGATGTTGGCGATGGCGTCTGTGACGTCTCGAATTTCAGGGCAAGTCTAAAAATACGTAATTCAAATTTTTTTTTTAATTTTCACCATAACAATTTTCTTTTCACTTCTCACCTTTTTTTTTTTTCCTATTCCAAAAGACAAAAACCTCACTAAATTAAAAGTTAGCTGAATTGGAAAATTTCAAAATACTAAAATTTGAAAGTGTGTCGAGTGTTTGACCCCTTTTTGTTTTCCTTTTTTTTTTGTTTATTTTCTTGTGTTCTTTTGAATTTCAAACTTATTTCAATCCTTTAAATTCTAAATCCGACAAATTCCTCTGAAATTGAAATTCATTCAACTCCTTCGAACCCAATACTTGTGAATTCCTGTCTTATCGAATTCCTTGAATTCCAGACCCGCCTAACTCCCTTGAAACCTATTTACTTCATTCAAATTAATTTACTCCATTCAAATAGCCATTTGTCCTCCGAATTCCATAGAATAAAATCTATTCAGAATTTGAAGATAATCCTAAAACAGAAATTGTTCATCTTAAAAGGTACTTCAACCCTGCAAAATTTCATGTTTATCGGAGCTCAGGAGGTTGACCTTTTGAGGGAAAAACAGAGGCTGCTGCTGAAATTCCGAAAAATCAGAAAAATAGAAAAAAGTCGTGGGTCCGCCTGTCAGCGTCTTCACCCTTCTCCATCCCTATCTCCTCCTCTCTTGTCTTCTTCCTCGCGCCGCCTCGCCAGGAGACCGCGCGAGCATCGTCTCCACGTGTTTGCCGCTTTCACACGATATTTTCCCATTCCCCGACCAAACTGCGAGCTCCTCCCTGCCGCCCTGCCCTGCGAGTTGGGCGCCGCCACAATCCGCCCCCTTCGGCGAACGGTTTCCTCTTTCAGCACCAATTGTGTGAGCTACGGGGCCTCCCCTTCCCTAGCCACCTCGATTTCTAGCGGATTCCGACCGGAGCCGAGCTGCAGACGTGCTTCGCCATGGTGCGCCCCCCCCCTCTGCTGCTAGCGCTTCACGACCCTTCTCCGACGCACCTGAGCACATGGACGACTCGGCCTTGCTGCCCTCTTCCGCCACCGCGACCCCTCTACCACTGGAGCACACCAATTTGGGCGGCACCACACCGAAGCCGCACCACCACCAAAGGCCGCCGTCGAGCTTCGCCGGCCTCCTCTGACGCCTTCCTCCACATCCGAGGCAATGACAAGCTCCCCGGCGCCACCCTTGTGCTGCAACACCTGGACCTGAGGCCCTCCGGCCGCCCTGCCGCCCGGACACCGTGCGCCGCCGCCGTGCTCTGCCGCGACTCCGCTGCCGGCACTCGTCGTCACTTCCACGGCCACGCCGCCCCAACCACGAGGCTCCGCG
>BCLF01000001.1:5333603-5352211 GCA_001602275.1 Zoysia japonica | reverse complement strand
GGCTCCGCGTACTGCCCTTGTGGTCCTCCGCTGGGGCCCCAAGCCCCTCCGGCCGTCCACCGCCTGGCCGCCGCCATGGCGCCCAGCGTGCGCCGGTGAACCGGCCTGTGGCCGCTCGGCCTACAGAGCGTGGGTAGGGACCACAAGTCCCGTTTAGGAGAAATGTTAGCCGACTGGTAAAATCCTTTTTTACACAAAAGCCCTCTTGTTCCTTTAAATTCGTCAGTCAATTTCCTCAGCCATGTAGTATTTGATCAAATCACAGATTGGTCCTCCAAGAGTTTTTGTTATTTGCAATCTAGTCCTTCTCACTGTTACAGCAAAACTCCTGTTCGGTTATGTAATTACTGAAGCACACACACAAGCACACACCCCTGAGGGTTAGGCTCCCTAATCGGCACGTGTCCAGGACACAGTTGCCACCCGACCCGCTCACACATGTCCTGGAGCTCGGACACGGACACCTTTCTGTGACCCTGAATCGAGCTTGGACCCGGTCACAATCTCGTGACCCCGAGCCGGGTCACCACTAGACTCGGACCTCGAGTCCTCGAGCTTGGACACGGACACGCTTCCGTGACCCCCAGTCGGGTCACTACCGGACTCGGAGGACGTGTCACAGTTTTCACGTGTCCACGGACACGTCACAGTTTTCACGTGTCCACGGACACGTCACAGTTCACGTGTCCACGGAAACCCCGAACTTTCCCTGTGTCCACGAAAACCCCGAACTTTCTCTGTGTCCACGAAAACCCCGAACTTTCCCGATCCACGAAAACCCCGAACTTTCCCATGTCCACGAGAAACCCCGAACTTTCCGTGAACACCGAACTTTCCCGTGAACCCCGAACTTTCCCGTGTCCATGAAGAACCCCGAACTTTCCGCGAACCCCGAACTTTTCCGTGAACCCCGAACTTTCCCGTGGACCCCGAACTTTCTCGTGTCCATGAAAAACCTCGAACTTTCCGTGAACCCCGAACTTTCCCGTGAACCCCGAACTTTCCCGTATCCACGATCCCCGAACTTCCACAAAACCCCGAACTTTCATTCTCCCGTGTCCACGAATTCCTGAACTTTCACAAAACCCCGAACTTTCATTCTCCCGTGTCTACGAATTCCTGAACTTTCACAAAACCCCGAACTTCCACTCTCACGTGTCCACGAATCCCCGAACTTCCACAAAACCCCGAACTTTCACTTTCACGTGTCCACGGACACGTCACAGTCCACGTGTCCACGGACACGATCACAGCTCACATGTTCACGTGTCCACGGACACGGTCACAGTCCACATGTCAATGGACACGATCACAGCTCACATGTTCACGTGTCCACGAACACGTCACAGAACTCTGTGTCCACGGAGAAATCCCCGATTCTGGGCACCCGTGTGTCCAGAGGCCGTGGACACAGGCCGAGCCAAGTGTCCACACAGCCTTTGCCAGTTTTCGGTCACAGACCAGCTGGCAACATCTCCATGAGGTTCGTCCCCTGTTTCATGCCTGCACACACACCCGTCAACTGTGGACACATGCCGGGTAGCGTGTTCGCGAGGGGAATTTCCTATTTCCCATCGTGAACACCTTGTTCATCTCACCACCACTACACCTTAACTAAGTTTTCAGTGATCTTGGTGCCATTGGAACCATTATCTCAAGCTCCATCACATCAAGTCCTCCACACCTTAGCCAACCTCCGGTCTTGCCGATTCGCTTCTATAGTAAGTTCTTCGCTGAGTTTAATCGTGTTTCTTCTTTTGTTTTATCATTGTTAGTGCAAGTCTTTAACTATGATGCATTCTAAGCATAGATTTACACTAGCTAAGACACGCTACAGCATAGCATAACCTCATTATTTGGCACACATTAGTATGCGCACCCATGTTAGCACTGAATAACCTAACTTAAAATTAGAATTATAGAATTAATAGTTAAACACTAATAACTAAATACTAGGAAGTAAGTAAACACTTTAGTTAGCAGCCCATAAGCAACCTGCCATGCAGTCACCCATGTAAGGGCACCTTTTAGCGCTTGTGCCACTTGTTAGTTTTAGTAGTTTAATTATATAAAATAAGTTAGGTAATTAACTATTAATCACCTAAAGTAGTACATTCATATAGGTATAAACTAAATAACTAACCGTAGCAATATGCCCATCACCACATCACAGTTAATGCCATATATTTAGTGTAGGAGTTTAATTGTATAGTAGAATCAAGAAATACTCACTAGAAAGTATGTGTAACACATCAGTACACGCTAGTGCACGTACCACCTACTAGCACTAACGACGTAACTAAATAGTTAATAGCTAAATACTCGACCACCTATGGGCATGTTAGAAAGTAAGCATAAATTAATCAGAATACTTATGTACTTCACTTTACATCGGTACACACCGGCACACGTGCAATCTTAAGTCGCGCTCACATTCGAAACCATGATACATAGATATAAGCACAGGCCAACGATAAGTGCAAGTGCACACTGTACACGGATAGCTCAGGTCATGAGCCGTGACATAGAAACACGCACAATGCACTCATGATATAGTTTAATCACTAGGTATCCATCAGAATAACTCTAATGGTCAACAAGTAGTGAATGGTCCTAAATTAAAGTCTACATAAAATGATGTACTGTTCACAGAACTACACATGCACATGCCTCTCCAATAGCCATGCTAGTGGGCCTCGCCGCTCCTCGTAATAAATAATAACCGCATCATGCATGACCTGCCTTAGGTTTTCCTCGCAGAATTTAATTGGTTCTTGTTCGAAGTTCTTTGGATTTTATTGCTTCTTCCCGAGACTTGTTTCCTTTTTTGGTAGTTTTATTAGGTGTTTCCTTTCGCGTAGATAACGTTGAGAGTAAGGAAGAGTCAAGCCTCAAGAGGAACCAGAAAGTCTATGTATGAAGAGAAGCTCGTAGATTGGGCACAAAGCCAGAGATTGAAGATTCAGATCTTGAAAAAGAAGCTTCCAACCTGAAGCTTGAAGATTAAGGAATTTGCAGGCAAGCTCTAACCTCATACTGAACCTATAATTTGCTAACGCTCCTATAGTGCCTATTTATTCTGCTATGTATGATATTTTGGTTTGAAACATTGTGTTAGTAATAATCCTACTTGTTCTTAGGTATTTATATTTATGTTAGTAACTTGCTGTATATATATGAATACTTTTTTTGAAAACCATTGACGAAGTGCCCTTGATAGCCATAGAGATTCCGTTCCTAGATAGTTTTACGGAACGGATATTACCTCGTACTAGATCTGCTTAGGACCCCATTTACGGTGCTCCGCACTGCCGCACCGTATACCATTAATTTGTAAAATGAGTTGAAAGAGTTTGGTGGTGTGAGTACAAATAAAAGGGGGCGGGATTAGAATAACTGGTGCTAGGTGAAGAAGGGATGTTTCTGGCCGTGGGCTGGGGCTTACCTGAGGTGATGGTGATAGGTGTGTAGGCTTCACTGTGGTCCACCTGCCGTGGACGAGACCGCCACCTCTGCCATATAAGGACCGGTTCGTTAGCTCTCGACTTAGTAATTCCCGTGCAACCACAGAACCTGTACATTTTGGACAGGACTTATGCCCTCTACGTATTCTTTCCACATCGAACCACTGGGGGGTCGGTAGTGAAGACACAAGGGAACAGGAGAAGAGCGTGAGATGACTAATTGCCCGTGTCACGGGAGCGTAAGCCCGCGGATATAGCCCCTGGTTTGGTAATGCCCGGGGATTGGAGGGGACCAGGAAAATGCGTGAATGCGGTGGATATTCACGACCCGGCTCCAAGAATGTACCGACGCGTCATCGACGGCTTGAAAACCCCCGAGGGATGGCCCCTATTTGCACCTTGGGTGGAACCTGTGAAAAACTGCGTAGATGTGGGATAAGCGTTATGCAACTCTAATGATCAGGAGTAACATAACCTGTGGATATAGTGTATAACCTCTGCAGAGTTAAAAATCCTTCCGGATAGGCCGTTGTCACGGTATTGACATGCTACTGCTCGGGCGCCCTACGATTAGATTTTCTATACAGCTTTGACGTGTGAGTGGGTGTAGCTACCTATGTTTTGGAAAGTGTCTCGAGGAGATAGTGGAGGCCCTTCCAGTTAAAACTTAGGAACTGACGGGAACGGTTTATACTTCCCCAGGTCCAACTTATTAAAATATGGATAATAAATGCTTTCACTCCCTTTTGAAAACCTTCTGTAGTGAACCTTGCATAAAACTAGTTTTTTGGCAACATGGACCTTGCTGCCTCATCCTTGCTACAACTAATGTGCATCTATATTTATACCTTTGCTTAGTATTGGAGCTTGCTGAGTACCTTATGTACTCACCCGCCTGCATTTGTGGTTTTAGACAGTGAGGATCGCGTAGGTGTTGTGCTGGTTTCGTTTTGCTTTCTAAGTCTGCTTGTGGATTTGGGCTCTGGTGTTTCGCTGCCTGCTCTGCTTTTAGTTGGTCAACCAGTGTAGGATCGTAGAGATCATGGTGTGGCTACTAAAAGTTCTGTCTCCGGTTAGTCTTTTCTTTTGAAGTATGCTTTCGATATATATTCTGTTGTGTTGTGCATATCAGCTACTGATCCAGGGACTGATACGTGTATCACAGTGCATCTCGGAAACGGGGTGCGCGACATCGTCGTACGGCAGAGCAGCTATGGCAGCCGTTTCCATGGATGGATGCGTTGCGGTTCTGATGTTAGGGTTTTTTGCCAGGACGGTGGCGGCGGCTTGTTGCTTATATAATGGAGTGATGGGATGCATCATGCATGGTGCCCAGAATCGTCGGCAATTCAGCAGATTCTATTGGAGAAGAAAGAAAAAGATAGCAACTAACGTGCTTGCAAATCCAAATAACAACCTGCTACCTATCTTTGAGGTGAAGCATACAAAACAAACTTCGAATTACCCTAACAATGGAAGCGACATGTATGTGTATACAAATACGTAGTTGGCCGATTGTACAACGTATACGAATTGTACGTTTTACATTGGCCAGAAATAAAGATGGCTAATAAATTTTAATCGACTCTTACCAGGATATCCAGACGAGTTCTGTCGGAGGATACGTATAAAATACATGCACGTGAGCATCCCACCTTTATTTCAATGCAGGATGCACTAACAATTAGCCCTAACTCTAAACAGGCAATGGGCTAATAGTTAGTCAACTAATTAGTAGTCAACTAGTTATTAGTTCGGACTAATAATTAGTCGGCTGGATCCAAACAAACCTTAAATCATGCATGATTGCTGTAGGCATCATTTTAACTTTATCCCAGCATGGCTGCACAGGAAGAAAACAAACTCTGTTGGGTGGCATATATTCCTATCAACCACGGTGCCTGCAGTTTTCAGGAAAATGTGAGTGAGAACACATCATCGTTGTTTGCATGATGCAGAGTTTAGAGTCATTGGAATGACTATTTCTTGAATTGTTTAAGTTTATTATGTTTTTCTTCTGTTCGGTTGTTTCGTTGACAGACTTGCCTTCTTGTGAATCTGCAGTTTTGCACGATGGTAACAAAGTTTTTGGGTCTTGCATGGTCTGCTTCTGGAAAGTTTTGTGGGTTTCAACGAGGGATACAGAGCAAGATTACTCTTTGTTTATACCGAGGGGATTTAATTTTATTCCATTTTATATCAAGGATCCGCTAAGATCTGCGCAGATTCACGGAGATATTACGATGATTTGGTGGGCTTGAACTCTTTGGCGTCCATATATACACCTGAAATATATCCAACAGGTACACAAAACTTCCTGCGCTCTGTTTCTTCCATCTTGGTGTCAACTGTTCTATTGCTTTCAAGGGCGTGAGCTGTGACTGCGAGCGGTTGCCATGGCGGGCCATCAACGTCGAGGAGGTCGAGGAGGCGGTGGCCGGGGCCAAGCGAACCCCAACGTTGCTCAGGCAGGCTACGGAGGCGGCCGAGGCGGACAGTACTACGACGACGACCGCGGCGGCCAGGACTACGGTGGCCGTGGTCGTGGACGCGACGGCCGCGGTGGCCGAGGAGGCGGCAGATACCAGGGTGGCCGTGATGGGGGTGGTGGGCAAAGCCGCGGTTACTACCAGGGAGGCCGTGACGGGGGCAGCGGTCGAGGTCGCGGCGGCGATCAGGGAGGCCATGACGGCGGCTGGCGTGGTGGTCGGGGTCGCGGTGGCCGCGGCGGCAGGCGGCAGGGAGACGAATGTGGTAGCTCTAGCCAGCCCCCCGTTCTGCGCCAAGCCGAGCCGCGACTCGCCGCCCTCAGCGCCCTGAAGGAGAAGTTCCAGGCGATGGACATCTACCGTGGCGCGCCCATGTTCCCCGTGCGCCCCGGCTTGGGGACCTCGGGGGACCAATGCCTCGTCAGGGCCAACCACTTCTTCGTCCACCTCGACGATAAGGGCCTGCACCAGTACGACGTACGTCCTCCCTTCTTTCCGGTCGTATCTGATCTTGGTGCGATCATGGCGTCCATCTGACCATCGACCATTTTGCTTGCTGTTTTCGTGTTGGTTGTTTTGATCAGGTGAGCATCACGCCGGAGTCAACACTGAAGGGCGTTTACCGGGACGTCATGTCGAAGCTGGTGTCCGAGCACCAGCACACCGAGCTCGGCGGTCGCCTGCCCGCTTACGACGGCGCGAGGTCGCTGTTCACCGCCGGCGAGCTTCCTTTCAAAAGCAAGGAGTTCGACGTGACCTTGACCGCCGGCAGGACCGAGAGGACGTACAAGGTGGCGATCAAGCATGCCACGGCGGTCTCCCTCGAACAGCTGAAGATGCTCATGGCAGGCGTGTCCACGGACATCCCCGCGCAGGCTCTGCAGGTCCTCGACATCGTGTTCCGGGACATCTTGCTCAACGAACGCAAGGACATGAGGTTCGTGGCGATTGGTCGCTCATTCTTCTCGCCGCCCATTGGAGAGCCCCGGAAGGCGTCTGGAACGGAAGTATGGACGGGGTTCTACCAGAGCATCCGCCCGACGCAGAATGGACTGTCTTTGATCGTAGGTCAGAAATCACTTCGTCATTCTTGTCATTCTTCTTCGTTCTGTTGGTAATGGACAAAGTTGATACAATGTACTGTACAACCAGTGCAGACTATTTTTTTTTTAATTTGTTGACATACATAAGGTGGATATATATACATGAAACTTTGCACCAAGTTTTTGCAGAATAAATTTTACAGACTTTTGTTTTATTTCTGTAGTGCGGTTTATTTTCCATTGCAGACATCTCTTCGACAGCTTTCATTGAGCCCCTGCCACTGGTTGACTATATCAAGAAGATTCTGAGCAAAAAGTTTGATATCAATTCTACTATAACAATACAGGATTGTGCCCAGGTATCTATGCTTTTTTTATTTGTTTGTTTGGTTGGACATTGCTTTGTGCAAAGATCCATATGTAAGTCTCAAGAAAATAAATAGATCCACATGCTGCCGTTTACTGAACTCGCAGATCAAGACGGCCCTCAAGGGCGTCAAGATTGAAGTCACACACAGAGGAGATCAGCGCAGGAAGTACACCATTACCACGTTAACGTCGCAGCTTCTTCGCGATCTGACGTAAGAGTTACCCCTTTTTCCTTCATCATGTTGTTGAAAACATCTTAACATCACGTCAGTGCTTAAAGCGTTTAGACTCTTTTATTATCAGGTTTGAAGCAGCCCCTGGGGTTTCCAAGACGGTCAAAGATTATTTCAGAGAAGCATATAGCATGAATCTGCAATATGATTTACTCCCATGTGTGCAAGTTGGCAGCGGGCAGAGACCCAACTATCTCCCTATGGAGGTTCCTAATTTTGGGACATGAACTTTGAAGCATTTTGGCCTATTTCCTCTGCTATTCATTCTGATTTTTTCATTTCTATTTCAGGTTTGTACGATAGTTCGGGGCCAGCGGTATCAGAAGAAGCTGGATGAGGAACAAGTTACAGCTCTAAGGAATTCAACCTGCCAGACACCAGATCGTCGTGAAGATGAAATTTGTCAGGTTCGTGCTGTTGGCACATTATAGTCTACACAAAACATATTTCTAGGATTCTCTATTCTAACTTCCCTTTCACTTAGACTGTTGAGCGTAACCAGTACAACAGCACTAATCTTGCTAAGGAATTTGGCATACAAGTTAAGCACAAGCCAACTTCTGTTCAGGCTAGAGTTCTACGAGCTCCTGCCGTAATCAGTCTTCCTCCCTGTCTTTTTCTTTTAATTTGTAGAATGCAGTTTTCTTTTAATTTGTAGAATGCATATTACTGTGTTTGTAGCTGAGGTACTATGGAACTCATAAATCTGAGAGATTGTGCTTCCCGGCAGGGAGCTGGAACATGGTAAATAAGGTACGTCATATAAATAATCCCATGCATATTGTATTTATTCTATGATATACCAAATATCTGATTCTTCATCAGCCAATCACCCTGCTTGCTAAAACAGACACATAAATGGTCATATTTCTTTCAGTACAAATTATCATTTGATATGCACTCATTTTTCAAAACACTATTTTATTTTTTG
This sequence comes from Zoysia japonica, assembly GCA_001602275.1. Lineage (NCBI taxonomy): Eukaryota > Viridiplantae > Streptophyta > Magnoliopsida > Poales > Poaceae > Zoysia > Zoysia japonica. Next base: position 5,343,682 of record BCLF01000001.1, on the reverse strand, counting down.
GCAGAAAGTAGTAGATGGGGCAAGGGTCAGCAACTGGGCCTGCATCAACTTTTGTCCTAGTTTGCATAACAATGCTGCACTTAGTTTTTGCCATAAGCTGGTTAGAAAGTGTAAAGAATCTGGTGTGGTAAGACATATTTTCATTACTCCAGTTATCTTTTCATCCAACACTTTCTTGCAGGACTAGCTAACCATTTCCCTTTAATTTCAGGACATAGACTATTTGACGAATCATCGAATATTAACTGCAGATCCTCGAGCTAAAGTTGAAGATGTTCTTCCTAAACTCCTGGGGGACATGCTGCCAGGTCAAAACATTGACCTGCTACTGGCTATATTGCCTGATAAACATCTATATGGTAATATTCATATGAATAGCAGATTAATTTATGCAATTTCAATATCATGCGAATGTCTTACCTCATGTTACTTCTAATCACAGGAAACTTTAAAAAGGTCTGCGACACAGATATTGGTATTATGTCCCAGTGTTGCCTGGAAAAAAATGTGAAGGCCAGGAATAATTATTCAATCATTGCAAATATTGCTTTAAAGATCAATGCGAAGGTGACGGACGCCTCTTGAATTGTAGTTTGACCTCTTGGTCAGTATGTAATGGTACATCTATCAATTTTTGCAGCTTGGGGGAAGGAACACAGTACTTGTTGATCCACATGTAAGTTTACCAGTTGTTTCGAAAAAGACAACAATTATATTTGGTGCCGATGTCACTCATCCAGCAGCGCAAGATGATAGTAGTCCTTCCATTGCTTCTGTAAGTTATCATTGGAAAATGGACCTCACATTTCTGCAGCTTCATCTTATTTTTGCACTGAAAATTGCTGCTTGATGTTCAATTTAGGTTGTTGCCACCTCAGACTGGCCTGAGGTTGCCAAGTATAATGGTGTTGCACGCGCACAAGGTCATCGTGTAGAGATCATCAATGGCCTTGAGGATACTGTCAAGTATGATCGTTATCTTGTGTAACTGGAAAATATGCATTGGCGTCACATTAAGAAATTGGTGAATTATTTTGGCAGGGAACTCCTACAAGCATTCCAAAAATGTCAAGGGGAAAAGCCACAGCAGCTAATATTTTACAGGTTAGCATTCTACTGTTCTCCACTGTGCTCTTCATATTCCTGAACCATGGCCAATTTGAGCCCCCTTATTTCATTTTAATCGTCAGGGATGGCATAAGCGAGGGCCAGTTCAAAATTGTGCTGGAACAAGAAATCCCAGCGGTAGAAAAGGTAATCCCAGTTTTTCAGAAAATGTTGCTTTTCAGTTTATTGTTAATTAGTATTACCCTGCCTTATTCAGGCTTGGAAAGACCTTTACAATGATGAGAAGCCACAAATCACTTTCATAGTGGTGCAGAAGAGGCACCACACAAGGCTGTTCACTGGCGATCCAGGCGTAGACAGTACAAAAAATGTTCTCCCCGGTTTGTACTGTAAACTCTGCATCATGCAAGCAACGATGATGTGTTCTCACTCATATTTTCCTGAAAACTGCAGGCACCGTGGTTGATAGCGATATATGCCACCCAACAGAGTTTGATTTCTTCCTGTGCAGCCATGCTGGGATCAAGGTAAAATGATGCCTACAGCAATCATGCATGATTTAGGGTTTGTTTGGATCCAGCCGACTAATTATTAGTCCGAACTAATAACTAGTTGACTACTAATTAGTTGACTAACTATTAGCCCATTGCCTGTTTGGAGTTAGGGCTAATTGTTAGTCCATCCTGCATTGAAATCGCTATTTCGTCCCTGACTAATTGTTAGTCTGTGACTGTTTGCTATTTCGTCCCTGTTTGGGATCAAGGTAAAAATGATGCCTCGAGAAATCATACATGGTTTTACTTTGTTACTATATCACCCATGGGGTCCTAAACAGTATTGTTCAAATGCAGGGAACAAGCCGTCCTACGCATTACCATGTGCTGCGAGACGATAACAAGTTCACTGCAGATGATCTGCAGACTCTTACATACAACCTCTGCTTCACGTAAGCACGCTGTTTCCCCTACATTCTCTGTTTGAAAAGTTCAGTTGTCTGACGGTTGGTACTGTTTTTTATCTGTCAGATATTCAAGCTGCACGCGCTCGGTGTCGATTGGTATGTCTTTCTAATTTCTGATAATATTTTTTCTCGGTCGTGGTATATTGTGCGAGGACATTCAGTACGATATGAACTGATTTTTAATTTGTAAACATAGGAAGACAAGAATACGATGAACTTTCTATGTACATAAATGTTATATCAGCTTCGAAATCCATCTGAACCTGATGTTTTCATTTTAACTTGCAGCTCCTCCTGCATACTATGCCCACAAGCTTGCATTCCGTGCCCGCTTCTACCTGCCTCCAGTCTCTGACGCGGAGACAAGTGCTGCTGCTGCTGCGAGAGAACTTCCACAGGTCAAGGAAAAACTGAAAATGAAGATGTATTACTGCTAGTTCTCGAATAGTTAAACCTTCAGAACAGGGCTTTGCTATACCAAGAGCCTTTGCTCGGAATAATTGAGGACAACCTTGTCGCTTCCAGTGCTTTTTGTGGTTTGCGTTCTGTCTGTACAACATGGTTGTCTTTTACTCCATCCCAAAATAAGTTTTTAGTGTTCAAGAAATCTGGAGCGCCAGATGACTTAATCTTTTTTAGTTGAACATTTATTTGGACCTTGGAAAACCCGCCTGGCCAGGCAGCAATCTTAGGTGTCTAAATTTGATTGCCTGGGGCTATGATTGCTGCCTGGGCAAGCAGCTTGCCAAGAACTCCATCCAAACAGAGCCCCTACACATGTAGCTTGTTCATTTGTTTGATCTTCATTGGAAATAGGTCACAGACTTCAGATGGGACTTGTTAGTATTCACAATATCAACATTTAGGGAGCCAATCTAGAACAAAAGAATATGCATTCCTCCTCACAACCACTGCTACTTGTATGTCATCCTTGATTCAGGTTAACATTTGCTCACACATGACCTAGCTGAAACAAGAATATCAAGAACAAAAAAAAGTGTAACGATCCGGTTGACTTACCTTCCCAATTTTTAGTAAGGAAATATCTTAGTAACATAACTTCACATTGGGTGTAAAATAACTGTTTGGGACGCTTTGTCACCTGAACATACCTAGTAACACGTCATAACTTCATTAGGAAGTAAGCCATTTTCACTAATGGCAAGCTTAAGGAGCAGATTCACCTCACATTTTAGTTTCTGAGCTCCAGTGGCAGAGGCAGGAACCAATCACAGGGAGGGCGAGCGGCAAGGCAAGCGTCTGGGAGTTCCAATGGCTGAGGACGGCGTGGTCGCAGGGTAGGCTAGGCAATAAGAGATTGGCTCTTGCACCATTTTATCTATTTTTTTTAGACCGTGCTTTGCTGCCTCTCCCTTATTCCTTCTGTAAAATCAGCCAACTGACTGATGATTTCATTCCAATATCTAACGGTTAGAAAATTTTGCCATCCCAAGGAGGACCAGTGCCCTGTCTGGCCAATACGTAGCTCCACCAATGCTTAGCTCTAACTCAGAACATGATGTTGCATTCTAGTTCTGCCAAGGCTTTGAAATCAGATCCGGGTCAATTATCCATGGGTTGGCTTTCCCGATTTGCTTATGAAACATGCTCCTCTTAATGGCAAAACCAGCTCAGGGATATAGTCATCCAAATGGGCCATGCCAAACAGATGGACACGAGGCACAACTATTTTGTTGGGCTGGGCTTGGCCTTTAAGTTCAGTATGGTGTGTGGCATATTCCATAAGATGATGGATAGATAGTTTGTGTCCCATTTCTAAAATTAAACATTTGCATACCATGACAAATCGATCCCTTCTAAAAGGTGGCGTAACACTAAATAAAATATTGCAACATCCAACACTGAATCAAATGTAGCAACATCCACATCCAAAAGTAAGAAACTAACCTGGCCAAGAATGGCGGAGGGGGTTGAATCTGTGGTCCAATGTAAACGCTAGCATCGCTTCGGACTAAACTTGCAACTTAAACCCAGAACAAGACAACCCTATGCAAGTCTAGTAGGTCAAGACTCCTAACATGCTAGTGAAGGAAATAAAATGAATAAACAAGCACTAACAAGCCCTAACAGAATAACCACCTAGAGTAAACTAGAGATTACTCAACTAAACTACTTGCCAAGTGAGTGTGGAAATGTAAAAGGCAAGTAGTAGTAGTACTAGTAGTAGAGAGAGAGAGAGAGGGGATTTTTTCTAAGTTCTTAGAAGGATGTCACCTTCCCCTAATCCTCGTTGGACCACTACCAGCGGAGTCTCGGTCCCTCCTGCCACTCCCAGTACGTTGTCCACAAGGTACTCCCGGAGTGGAAGCTAGGGCATTCCCCGCTATCCTAGGAATTACCTTCTGCAAGGACAAACCTAACAAAGTTTGCATGTTCACTTTCGATGTTCAAATGGATGACCCAAAACCACTGACAAACTTGTGATGTCTTCAACAAACAGCACAGAAGCTCAATCACCAACTTCTACCTAGTTGAGACTGTCATAGATCAAGAGTGATTAGGATAATCCTAATCACTCCCCTCAAGCTTCACAAGCTCTAAAAATAGATGGATGCTCTAGTTACTCTTCCTCTGGCACTAAAGATCTTCTCAACTCTTCCTTTTACTCTCAATTGGTGTCCTTGGGATCTCAAGAAGTCTTCTCTAGCTCTCCTAGCCTTATGCATACTTCACAACACCTATCTCAATGTTTTATATAGGATTCAAACCCGTCAGTAGCCATTTGAAGCTGATGTCACAAAACAAGTCTTTTTCAGGGCATTGGACTTTCTGATCATTGTAAAGATCAAAGACACCGAGAAAGGAGATGAATTGTTGGTACAATGTAACCGTCAATTGTCTACTCTAGTAGGTCAAGACTCCTATCATGCTAGTGAAGGAATGCAATGAATAAACAAGCACTAACAAGCCCTAACAGAATAGCCGCCTAGAGTAAACTAGAGATTACTCAAGTAAACTACTTGCCAGTGGGTAAGTGTGGAAATGTAAAAGGCAAGTAGTAGAGAGAGAGAGAGAGAGGGGTTTTTTTTTCATTATTCTCAAAAAGATGTCGTCTTCCCCTAATCCTCATTGGACCACTACTATCGGAGTCTTGGGCTCTCCCGTCACTGCCAGTACATTGTCCTCAAGGTACGCTCCACTCCTAGAGTGGAAGCAAGGGCGTTCCCCGCTATCTTAAGAATTACCTTCTGCAAGGACAAGCATAGCAAAGTTCGCGCGTTCATGTTTGGTGGCTCTTTCAAACAGTTGACCCAAAACTACTCACAAACTTATGATGTCTTCAACAAACACCACAGAAGTTTGATCACCAACTTCTAACCAGTCAAGACTGCCATAGATCAAGAGTAACAAGCCTAATCACTCCCCTCAAGCCTCACAAGCTCTAGAAATAGATGGATGCTCTAGTTACTCTTCCTCTGACGCTAAAGATCTTCTTAACTCTTCCTTTTACTCTCAATTGTTTCCTTTGTATCTTTCGAGTGTTGCATTTACTTGGTTTACTTATTTAACACCTAATTCTATTCATAATTAGCAACAATTAGAGTGAACATTTCATGAGTATTTCTTCTATCAGTTAAACAAAAGTTTAATGATATTTTTTAGTATATTAAAAGATTTAGAGATGCTAGAAACCGATGCTACACTTTGACAATTTTTGATAGGAACTTAGCTGGTGTAGATTTTTCTAGTTTGCTTCATTATCGTAAAGAAAAGCTAGAAGGATAAAATTTTTAGATATTAGTCAAATGTTGCAAAAAGCTATGGCTAATGCAAATAAAGTTGAAAATTTTAAACAAGTGCAAAAATCAAATGAAAATGAAAAGGTAGAAGGCAAAATTTTTAGATGTTAGCCAAATGTTGCAAAAAGCTATGGCTAATGAAAATAAAGTCAAAATGTCTAAACAAGTGCAAAAATAAAAAAAAAGGTCAATCATCCTGTTTATTTGGTTGATTGTGAATGTGACAAGTCACACAATGATGGCAAAAATATTTAGGGACAATTGTATTTTAACCCTTACTTTAGAGTTCAATTGTGATTTTACCCTTATTTTTTAGAGTTTGTGATTTTATCCCTACTATTTGAAAATGAACCATCTGTTTACCCCTACTTTTAACACCGTTAGCTTTAGTACCAAAAAATAAGAAAAAAATAAGAAAAATTAAATAAATAGTAAATGATCATTGTATCTCTCCCTCTGTTCTCATTCATAACTCAATACATTCATGAAAATTTATATAAATTATATTGAAATTTATCAAATATGCCAAAACAGCTCAAATATCGACAAAATACAATTGAATATTATGTAAAATATTATCAATGTTCATATAACATAGGGTAAAATTATAATCTACAAAAAATAGGGGTAAATCAATGGTAGTTTGTCTTGTAAATGTCATATTTAACACCATTAAGTTGTTTTAATGGAGTAGGGGTAAATTTCACCTTCAGTTTTGAAAATCAGGGGCAAAATCACAAACCCTAAAAAATGAGGGTGAAACCACAATTGAGCTCCAAAGTAAGGGTAAAAACACAATTGCCTGAAATAATTTATGCAGCAAATTTTCATGGCCATCTAAAGCTAATTCTCATCTTGTGATTCTCTCAAGCTAATTCATAAAAATCAGCAAGATGAATGAATTTTACTGTTGATGTAGTAAAGTGATAAAAATATTCGATGAATTGCATAAAGGTGACTACATCAAATAGCACATGTCATCCCACTGCTTGATGACTTAAAGCGGCGTGCCTATTAAAAGTGGCATCACTCTTTATCTCATTCCACTAATAATTGTAATGTATGTAGAAGGTAAATTCAGTCGGACATTAATAAAGGATGATTGGATTTTAGGGATATGCAAATAGGTAGACATCCTATCCCCATTAGTATCGTTGATCTACAAAATGTAAATGTGTTGGTTCGGCCTAAACAAGCCGATACAACTAGAGGCAAGAATGTGATCATCGGTGAAGAAAGGCATAAAAACACAAATATAAAAAATCCTTCAAGAGAAGTGGTGTTAGAAAAATTTTCGGATGGTATAGAGTATATAAAAATCACTATTAAAGCCTTTGGACACGGAAGGTAAGCTAAAAAAACTCAAAATTCGGTTGATCCCTAGGAAAAATTGGAAGTTCTAGTTTGCTAGAGAAGCCATAAATACTCAAACCGACGAATCCAAAAGTGGGAAAGTGAAAAATAAATAAGCCAAGGTGAAAAATGGTGTTAGCTTCATGACCTTTTGAAGTCCCCTAAAGGGTATGAATACACCTATTGGTGATTGAATGAACACCATAGATAATGATTGTGATTATAGGTACCACCTCAAATTTTCTATATAAACATGGTGGGCTTCCTCGATGGATGATAAGGACGATCCCAAGATGAGGAGTTTCAGGCGTCGGTGGATAAAGGCTAAGGACTAGCTAGAATCCATAGGATCGCTGGTACTATTAAGGGGGTCAAGTCATTTATTCTCGGGTCTTACAAGTGTTAGGAGGTATGAATGCTCTACCTCAAAACACATTGAAGATGGCAGAGGAAGTAAAGTAAGTGAAGCCGAAGTCAAGTTGAGAAAGAAGGCTCAAGTTTTCAGTTTTCAGAAGTCACCGGACAGTTCGGTGAGGTCATCGGATAGTCCGATGAACCAGAAGATGAAAAGCCTAGAAGAGGTGTTCTCTAGAGTTGAATTGAAGAAGTCATCAGACTGGTCTGGTGGGTTAGTGACCGGACAATCCGGTGAGCCTAAAGACGAAGTCCAGAAGAGGTGTCTCTGAAAGTCCAAAAGTAACAGCCACCGGACAGTCCAGTGACTAACAAAAGCCTATTTAAACCATGGAGGGGGATGTTTTCCAGTGTGCATGAGGTCTGAATTGCTAGATCAAACTTGTGAGAGGCCAAGGTACACCAAAAAGAGAGCACAACACAAGATTAACACAAGATTGGAGATCTTTGGTGCTAGTAGGAGAGTGAATAGGAGTATTCATACACTTCTAGAACTTGTAAGGCTTTGAGAGGAGAGATCTTTGCCTATTACTCTTAGTTTGGCAACCTAGACCGGCTAGGAGTAGGTGTTCGAGCTTCTGAAGAGATTCTAGAAGACACGTCAAGTTTGTGAGCGGTTTCGGGTCCCCTGCTCGAAAGAGACACCAAGAGGGAGTGCCCGAAACCTTGGAGGCTTGCTCTTGTGTGAGGGGATTGTTCGCTATAGCCGGTTGCCGGTGACTTTACTCTGGGAGTGAAGCGTACCCTTTGGAGCACTGTTTCGAAAACGGTGAGAGGGACCAGTACTCTGATAGGAGTGGTCCAACGCGTATTAGGGAAAGGCGCCAAGCTTCTGAGGCCTCAGAAAAATTGCTGAGCATTCTCTTAACTCTCTCTTTACTTTCTATGTTTTCTCTCTTGTTGAGTAGAGTTGTTTGCTTTATGATTTTTCTTTGTGGCTATCATGCTAGTGTTTGCTTGTTGTTTATCTTTCCACTAGAATTGTTAGGGGCTTTGGCCTATTAGGATTGTATAAGTTGCTCTTGTTTTAACCAAGTCTTATAGTTTAACTTTGTAGCGAAATTAAGTTTTATAAGTCCACTGATTCAACCCCCCATTCTCAGTGTCCTTGATCCTTTCAAATGAAAATATAAACTTCAAACCTACCTTGGGCTACCTTTTACTTAAATATGTAAATCGAAAGACCATGTCAAAGAATCATTCAATAAAAGGTTAGACAAGGTCACCTCTAGATAACGGACGATAAAATTCTCATCGATCGGTCGACAATGTGATTATAATTGGAAGCATAGATGTGGTTATTAAAGAACCTTCCAAAAGGCCGATTATTATAGATGATCGGATCAGCTCAAAACCTACTCTATACCCTAAGAGTCCTAAAGGCAGTAGCTGATCTCTTGACAAATGTTTTCAGCTGAGGTGGTGTCCCTCTGGCTTAACTCGAATGCAAAAGAGGATATTGCAAAGATAGCGCAATCAAGAGAGTAAAGATCAAGACTCTAAGCAAGTAGATGATGTTTTCAACAAAACAATGTCGTCCATGTCTATTTCATCCATAAGGAAAGAGTGGAGACCAAAGTATCTAAGTTCAACTCCAAGTTAAACAAGGTTAGGAGTTTATGGCTGAGAAAGTGTTATCACCCATAGAACAAAATATGGCTGATGCATTCATCGTCCTCAATTCATTTTGGTCCCTAGAATATTTTTTGGCATGCCAACTTTGCAAAAAAAAATTGTGACATCCTGAATTTAGGAAAAGTCTAAAAACACGTAATTCAAAATTTTTTCTAACTTTCACCCTAACTATTTTCTTTCCACTTCTCACCTCTTCTTTTCTTTCCTATTTCAAAAGGCAAAAACCTCACTAAATTAAAACTTATCTAAATTGAAGATTGCAAAATATTAAAATTTGAAGTGTGACAAGTGACTGACCGCGTTTTGTTCCCTGTTCTTTCGTTTATTTTCCGGTGTTCTTTTGAATTTCAAACTTAATTCAATCCTTTAATTCTAAATCCGACAAACTTCTCTGAAAATTGAAATTCATTCAACTCCTTCGAACCCAATACTTGTGAATTCCTGTCTTATCAAATTCTTTGAATTCCAAACCCGCCTAATTCTCTTGAGACTTATTTACTTCATTCAAATTAATTTACCCCATTCAAATAGCCATTTATCTTCCGAATTCCATAGAATTAAATCTATTCAGAATTTGAGAATGATTCCAAAACGAAAGTTGTTCATCCTGAAAAGTTCTTCAACCCTGCAAAATTTCACATTTACTGGAGCTCGGCAAGTTGACCTTTTGAGGGAAAAACAGAGGCTGCTGCTGAAAATAGAAAAATAGGAAAAAGGAAAGAGAATCCGGCGGGCCCTACTCGTCAGCGACTATCTCCTTTCCCCCTGTCTTCTTCCTCGCGCCGCTTAGCCAGCACGACCGCGCGGGCGCTGCCACGCGCCCTGCCACGCGCAGCTCAGGCGCCTTTCGCCGCTGCCGCGTGCGTGGACACGCGCCGCCTGCGCGC